>JAUUDW010630963.1:7234-18846 GCA_032361385.1 Panulirus guttatus
TCCAAGTTCTTCGACAATATGTGCCTCTTCATCTCTAAACTTCTAAGTCGAGGGCCACAAATTAAATTGAGATTATGTATAATTGTATATATATCCTTTTTTTAAGACTCAAGGCCTAGCGCAGGGTGATCCAACTTCTTTGACACTAAAATTCAATAAATCCACATATCAATATGAGAGCTTGCGGGCTACAAAAAAATCAAGCCACGGACCACTTGTGACCCCCAGGCCCATGGTTGGACCACTCTGATCTAGTGTATTGAAAATGATTCTTCAGTTATTAACAAATACCAAGTATATTTTTGTTTTATATAGAAATATCTATGAAGAGAAAACAAGTAAATGTTCCTTTTTATAATCGTCGGTGTTGACATCAAAACCCTGGAATCAATGGACAAACTGAGGGCACAGCTTCCAACATGCTCTGTTCTTACAAACATTGGTGATATCCTTGCAGGCCTAATGATGATCATGATGGCATCCCTGGTGGTGAAGGATTTCCTTCATAGTCTTCTAGTCATTCTCTCTAGCCTACACAAGTTTTGCATGTTTTCTGTTAATAATAGGCCTTGAAAGTGGATATCAACCCCTGGTCCATTGACTTGGTTCGAGATGTATTGTTGGGAATAAGAAAGACTAGTTTGATATACTACTAAGGTCTTGTAATCAATAATATTATTGCTATTATTATGGTATTATTATATCTAGTGTATTGAAAATTATTCTTCATTTATTAACGAATACCAAGTATATTTTTGTTTTATTTAAAACAATATCTGTGAAGAGAAAACAAGCAAATATTCCTCTTTACAATCTTCAGCACAAGTTGTCCTTGCAGCCTTTTGAGTAATGGAGAGTGTATAATTTCATTTTTCTTGTTAGCATATTTGCCAAAAGGAGTAGTGAGAGAAAGAGCCTTCTGATTTTCTTTCCTTTCCTTACTGATTTGCTGGCCTTATTTTAAGAATAATTTGGTTCAAAGGGACTGCAAGATCATTTTGATCAGGAGATGCATGTAACACTCTTACTCTTCTTATATTTAATGATTAATCATATTAATATGTTGGCATCAATAGGACATCCTCAACCAGCGTTTAGATGCTCGAGTAGACGAGATGATCAAGAGGGGGCTTCTGCAAGAGCTGAAAGATTTCCACTCTTCTTATAATATCACGCGTCTGAAGGATGGAGAACCCCCTGACTACACCAAGGGTATATTTCAAAGCATTGGATTTAAGGAGTTCCATGAGTTTTTGATTTTACCCGAAGAGGAGAGAGAAACTGAAAAAGGAAAACAGTTATATGAAGCTGGAGTAATAGCAATGAAGCTGGTAGGTTTTATTGTGACGAAAATGATGTTAGAATTTTCAAAAGTGTGATTGCTTAATCCAAGTTTCCTTTTTTATTTTTTGTATATGAAAGTTTTTTTTTTACTAGAAATGAGGGCATGACACACATATAGTATCATTTATATGACCCCTGCATAGAGTACCCTCTACAGATCAAGTATTTAAAGGTGATTGAAACTTCAGCCATTTGTTTTCAGCAGTAGAAGTAGAACTTATGTTTATACATGGCAAATGTGTAGTGTAGTATCTCTCCTGAGTTAGCTTAAAACTAAATGCCTTATTTTTTTTTTTTAAGTAATCCAAGAGTGGTAGCCAACATGACAAGAAATTTCTTGCGTTCTTATTATATGTGTGAAATACCTTGTTTGTATAGATATGAGGGAATAATGTGCTGTTTTGATTAATTAGTAGAAACAAAGGGCTTAAATTGATATAGACTGAGAGATAGTTAAACAAAAACTTGATGTAATTGCAGTGGTCAGTCTTTAAAGTTGAAAAAGAATTATAGGGTTTAATTACTGCTAATTAGATGACGTATTTCTATGATTGAATAATTATCTTGTATATGCTATATCATCCTCAAAGGTCACTAGTAGATGTAGTCAAAAACCTTTCAGATTTCTTTGAGATTGTGAGTTTTGTCGTAGACAAAGGGGAAGGCTGGGTAGATTGTTTGCATCTGGACAGCCAAAAAGTGTTTATCAAAGTATTGCATGCGAGGCTGTTACATACATAAGATGGATCACCAGCCGAAATAAGGGGAAGATTACTTTAGTGGATAGAAGGTATCTCTTTGGAAGGGAACAAAGAATACTTGTCAGAAGAGATTTCTTTAGAAGGGTGGAGATGACCATCGGAGTACTGCAGGTTTTTCTTCCAGGACGATCACTAATTTATCTGTAAATGACTTGCCTGAAGGTATGAACTCCTACCTAAGTATGTTTGCAGATTATGCAAGGTCATGAGGGAAATAAAAGAGCAAGGAGCATTGCACCAGCTTACAAGGATTCCTAAACAGACACTAAAGTTTTTCTGATACATGATTGATTAAATTCAACCCATGCTAATGTAAAGTAATGAGCATGGTACAAAGTGAAAGGTCTCAACATGATTATTATCTCGCTTAAGGATTTTGTATGAGAAAAGGAATTGGGAGTTGGCATCTTCCCTAACCTGTCACCAGAGTCTCACATCAGGAGAATAGTTAAGGAGGCAATTTATCCTTTGGCAAATCTTAGAATAGCATTTAGATATGTGGATGAGGACATATTTAAGAAGGTGTTCATATCCTACCTGATGCCACAACTAGAATATGCTTGTCGAATTGGTCAACACACCTAAAGAAGCACAAAGAACTAATAGAGAAGGTCCAGAAAATGGCAACAAAGATGGTAGCAGATTTAAGTGAGCTAAGTTGCAGGGAAGGACTAGAGAAAAGAATGAAGGGTGACTTGATCACAACCTTAAGTTTTTAAAACAGATTGAGGATTTAGACAGTGAACAGTTCTTTGGGAGATGAAGGGATAGAGCAACCAGAGAATGTAACTAGAAATTGTTAGAAACATTAAAAAAGATGTAAAGAAGTACTTCTATAGTATGAGAGTGGCGACTGAATGGAATAAGATGACAGAGGACATGGTTTATGCTGACAGTGTACATAAATTTAAGAATTTATATGATAGTAGATGTTCAGGAGAGGGGGGAGCACCACAAGTGTGAAACTCCCTACCTGTATGTTACAAATTGGTAATTATACACACACAGTCTGCAAGGGGACCAGTTTCTATGCCTTGCCAGTAATCAGAAACAAAAAGCAGAAAAAGGATGTCCTTATTCAGTACCTGCATTAAAAACACAGATATAAGATACAACTGGACAGGGCATCTACCATTCCATACAGTTAAGTATTTGGACAGTTAATATGGACCTAAAAGATGATTACTGGCACATTCCCATTTACCCCAGGATGAAAGACTTAATTGTTTTCAAGATCAGAAACCAAACTGAGCAATTCAAAGTGATTTCATTCAAATTGTGCATAGCCTTAACAGTTTTTACGAGACTGGTAGTGCTAATATATGCTATAAGAAGAAAAATAACCCAGAGGCTGTAGTTCCAGATTCCTTGAGCTTTCTTATAATAAAAGATCAGATGAGGAATGTGCCATTCATGCATTTTGAGTCCAGAATACTGTGGTTTTATAAAAAGCAGGTTTTATCATGAACACAGTCTGAATTATACCTGGCTTGAAATAGATTGGTGCATTCAATCAGGTTTTTCCTGTCTCTAGGGGAACAAATCTTTGGACTACACAGACGTTGCTTTAACAGTCAATCCTTGTCCATGGTGTCTCAACATAGATTAGATTACCTTATGGGAAAGTTAGATTGTGCAGCTCAGTGCAATGTCATGGCAAGACTGCAGGCCGAGAAGGTAACAGTTTTGGCAAACAAGATTCTCCATCTTTTACAGAGATCTTCAAAAAGTTCTCCCTCAAGAACTTCTAGAAATCCTAAGTTGGCCTATTCCTTGAACAGCTCCTCCCACCTCCTTGATGATTTGGATAGATGTCTCAAGTCATGGATAGGGCTTTCATCCTCAAGGTCAAGTAAGTGCGGGCTTTTAGAAGGAGTAACTAAAGTCCGTGCATGTCAACATAAGGAATGGGTTTTTGGATTCTTCAGTTCCTGGAATGTCTTAAATCTAGGGTGCAGGACTCTGTTTCTCATGGACAGCAATGCATTGTTTAGTCCAATTCCAAATGAAGAACCCCTCAGTAGATCCCTCCCCTTAAGATTTTTTTTTTAAAAGCATGTTTTTCTATACATTGTACACTTAAGGAGTTTGTATGTATGTACAGGCAGATGTCCAATCAGGGTCAGTACCCATGTTAATGTTTATAGGAAGAAAAATGTTTAAGTAGGTCCCTTCCGCAGGGTTACCTCATCTGGTGGATTTTTCTGTCACCAAGGCTAGTGTCATATTGCTGACTTCCAGATCGTGGACTGAAACTGTTGAAACAAATTTTTTCACTTTCCTCGGTAAATCTGGGAAAATTTCTTCCCAACTTCTTTGTTTTTGATATATGGTAATCCCTTTAGCCCAACTGCCAGACTTTTGTAGCTTTCTGATTCTCCTCAGAAAATAACTGTAGTTTAGTAGGGCACTCTAATTTGCTTCAGGGGTATAATATTAAAGCTCTGAATTTTAGAATTTACTCATGGATTTCCTCAGACACCTCAACAGTCTGGGATTTGAAGAACATTTCATAAATGATCTCCATGTTTGTTGTATCCCCGTTTTAGACACTGTCATTCAGCCTAGAATGTCTTT
This sequence comes from Panulirus guttatus, assembly GCA_032361385.1. Classification (NCBI taxonomy): domain Eukaryota; kingdom Metazoa; phylum Arthropoda; class Malacostraca; order Decapoda; family Palinuridae; genus Panulirus; species Panulirus guttatus. The sequence goes on from JAUUDW010630963.1 coordinate 11,917, forward strand.
GACTCTGACTCTTCTGAGATTCTAGAAGCTCTGTGTTGTGAGTTCTGTAGTCTTTTTTGTGATGAAAATAATTGTTTCCTATAGGTACCACTTTTGTGGGGTTTGATATAAACCTTTCTGGAGCTTTGTAAGACAAGCAATTCCAGTATATTTCGTGTGGAATTCATTTCCTTGCCTGCAGCAGCATGGATGGAAGTTGTCAGAAGTCCTAATCTTGTTACAATAAAAACATTTTCTCCAGCATTGAAGCACCTCAGTGCCTCATCTTAAAATTTTTCTTCTTGATGGCTCTTGGTGCTGAGAGAGGATTATATGAGATACATACATTATCTAGTCATAGTAATCTTTTTATTGTCCCTCTTTTTTTTCATACTTGTTCACCATCTTCCACATTAGCACGGTGGTGCCAGGAACAGATGAAGAAAATGCCTCATTCGCTCGTCCATTCTCTAGCTCTTGTGTAATGTACCAAGGACACAGCCCTTTACCAAAAATCAGGCCCCACAGATCTTTCTGTGGTTTCCTCCAGCTGCCTCACATCCATTGCTTTTCTCCATTGTCGCACATAGATCCCTGTATCCCACATCGTTCAAATTCACAGTATCCCATGCAAGGTTTTCACGCCCAGCAAGTTCAGGCCTTAACTACTCAAAATCTATTTTATTCTTTTACTCCATCCTTCCATTTCTAGTTTGGTCTCCCCTTTCTCCTTCGACATTCCATATGTGATATGGATATCCTATGTGTTAACATCTCCTCTCTCATGTTTTCCTTATGTCCAAACCATTTTAGCACATCATTTTCAGCTTTCTCAGTCACACTCTTCTTGATAATACACCTCATGCCTATCCTTTTATTACTTAATCATTCCAACCACCTCACACTTCATATTGTCCTCATTCACTTCAATTCCAACATATCCATTCTCTGCAAATTCTCATCCCATGCCTCACATCTGTACAACAAAGTTAGGAATACTATACCATCAAATATACACATTTTCACCCTCCATGATGCCTTCCTTTCTTCCCTCACATTCCTCATTTCTCCCAATACCTTCATCTCCTAACCCACCCTATGACTCACTTTCACTTGAGATGAATCCAAACCCTATGTTGAAAATTAGTTAAATTCTGTAACATTAAAGGGAATAAATTTTGAGGATATCCCATTTTGATTTATTCTTGGAAAGTTATAGCTCATGAACTTCTTTCCTTTTACCATTAAATCCCTGAAAAAATTGTTATAGATCATCGAAAACTATCAAAGGAAATATCTATTTGTATCCAGGAAGCTTACTTAAAACCTTTGTCTATCTGTCTATCTATATCTCTGATGCCCATTTCAACTGGAACTCCCTAAAGGGGTTGGCTACAGCAATGGAGTCTCCGTAACTAGTGAACTCCAGTGCTGTTTCCCAGTCTTAGCAAGGAACATCTCTTCCGTACTAAGAGTTTTTTTTGCAATCTGTCAGTATGCCAGAGTTTATGGTTTTGCGAAGATAACCTCCATTTTAGGCCTTTTTTAGAAGTCTTTCCTTGGAGGAGATCAACATTGGAGGTAGTGGGCATTCCTGTAACATAACTGTGACCAATACCTTTCTCTGTATATAAAGTGTTGACTTGATTTAGTCCTGGATTGTCAGTATCAGGGCAGATGGACTTCAGTGTGCCACGAGATGACTTATAAGGTAATGTTTTTTGTTTTATCCTTTATTTGTATTTTTTCTTTTTCCTTACTCCTCAATGATGGAATGCTGCTAAGGCTTTTGGGATGAATCAACCCTGAAATGTACATTTTGAAAATTCTCTCAGTGGTATTCCAAAAGTTTTTTCCCCCCAACCTTCTCATATGTGTTGTTGGAATTAAGATATCATACCCAAGTGGAGGTTGTTGATTGGTTGGTGGATGGAACTGGGCCAAACCATAGGCCATTGTCACTGAGTAGGTGGTTAGCATGGGGAGAAAGAGGCATTTAAGCAGCCTGAAGGTAGGGGAGTTAAGAGGTTACTCACCCCTAGAGCTGCTAGAGATTCTCTCAGTGCTCACAGGACACTGTCTAGGAGTTTGGAATGGAAGTTTTTTTCATATCTCAGAACCTATATTAACTGTAAATCTCATTTCTTTGTAGGCAACACGACAGTATACCAGGAAGCAAATAAGATGGATAAGGAATCGATTTCTTCAACCATCAGGACGAAAGGTAAAATTTAAAAATCTTAAGTAGCAGTAGGATGAAAAGTGTGTAATTACTTAATTGAACAATACTTGGAGCTAGTTTGATACTTGTAGGGCTCCATTTTTTTAACACTCTTTACTGTTATACAACTTTTTGAGATCATACAGTGTCCGTGTTCACACCACAGTACCTAGCTTATTTCATTGATCTCCTTCATGTTATTAAAGAAGTACTTGTTCATGTGTTTTCTATCCTATTTCTTGCTATGACTTCTCTTTAACCTTTCTTGATTTCAAAGAACTTTTCACTCAAAATATTGTCAGTTTATCCCTTTAGATTGGCAGGGTTATTACTCAGCAGCCCCCTCCTGTATGACATATTTTTGGTTATTAAAAGAAACATCTTGAATGTGATGGGGAATAGAATAATTATCCCATTACAAAGAAGTAGAACTCTTTTGGATGAAGTTTTTTATGCCACTGTTGTAAAGTGTCAAAGGGTGCGTGTCATCAGCTGGCATAAACCATTCACTGCTTCCACATTTTTTCTCTACTTGTTTGCCCTTTTCCATGCTGGCGAGGTAGTACAAGAAGCACCCTCACACATTTTTCCATACAACTTACCTGGTACACCCAACAGACTTATATCTCTGTAATTCATATACTCACCTTTGTACCCCTTGTTTTTATACATTGGAACTATGCAGGCATTCCAGCAATCCTCAGGCATCTCACCATTATCCAGACATGCATTGAATTAAATAATCAATCAACAACACAGTTAACCCTCATTGTTAAGAAATTCAACATAGTACAATGCAGTCCAGGCACCGTGTCACGTTTCATCTTCGACTAGGCTTTCATTACCTTTTCTATTTTCACCAAAATATTTCCCATGATTCTTTCACTTCGCATACCGCCTTGACCTAAACACCCTACATCAACTCTACTACCATATTATCAAAAATATAGTCAGAAGTCCTTTAAAGTACTCACTCCATCTCCTCTTGACCTCATCTGTGGCAGTTACCACTTCCCCATTTGCCTCAGTCACTGATGTTCCTATAGGTTGTCTTGTTTTTCTCATTATTTACATCCTTCCAAAACATTTTCTTATTTCCTAAGTTTGTTGATATTTTTTTCCCTCCAACTCTCATTTGCTGTCTTTCAGCTTCTGCACCTTCCTCTTAACCTCCTGTTGCTTTCTCATGTATATTTCACACTCCTTCTCTGGAAGTAATGCCCATATACCTCTTTTTTTTTCTCTTTCACCAACAGTTTAACTTCATCATCCCACCTCTCACTGCCCTTTGTCACCTGCCCACCTCCAGAATATATTACCAGACTTCACTTGCTCAAGTTTATACTGCAAGTGAAAAATCACCTTTGGCGAGACAGTATCATTGGGAGCACAGTCTTGTCAAAGAAGTGCTTATTCCAAACTAGTTCACATTTTACTGCTATTGGAAGTAGCACAATGTTGGGCTACAGGAGCCTCAGGGAAGAGATCCTTTGCTACACCAGGATTCTTTCTTTGAAATTGCTCCTGGGATAATTATAAATGATAGATTATAGGTATTACTGTATGTCTGGTGTAATGGTGCTTAAGACTGGGATAGAAGGGTGGTGGTTATGTGTTTGTCAAGTCATAAAGGTGTGTGTACGTTTTGTCAGTATTATGTTTGTTCATGGAGGAGTTATCTGTTAATATATGTTGCTGAAGTGTGAGGCAGGGATAAATATTTTATTTTTACCTTGGGATTGGTGGTTTCTTAAGAAATAGTTTGGATGAGTGGGATCTGTAGTGTTGCAAAAAATTGCATGTCAAGCATATTTAGGTTTAATTTTGTTGTGTATGTTTTAATTGCTTGTGGTTTTTAGGCAGTCACTTCTAAGTGCTCAGCTTTTTGTGGCATACTGCTTTACTGTATTTCCTTTGACAGGATTGATGACCATACTGATGAGGCATAGTATTGGATTGGCCTGGTTGAATAGTTTGTAGAGGATACAGAGGGAATGTTTTTAAGATATTTTGAAGAATCTCCATAGACAAGAGAGTTAAGGATGTATGAGGATTGAAGTTTAGTCAGCTGTACTTGAGGCATCATGTATGTGGAAAGAAAGGCAGCAATTGAGTTTTAATAGAAATGGATTAAGGTTCACCTGTGGAAAAGTGTACTGTGATGTATTTAAGAAGTTTACAACAGGTACACTAATTCCTGTTTGTTTTGCAGGTTCCATCAGTGTATGCTTTGAATGCCACAGATCTTAGCCAGTGGAATGAAAATGTTCGAGACCCTTCCCAAGCTGTTGTGCAGGCAATGATTGATGGTACACAACCTGACCTGGAGGCAGCTAATATAGAAAAAGACTCAGAAAAAACAACTTACAACAGAAGTAAGAGCATAATTTCATGAAATATACTTTTGGATTTCCTACCACGAGTGTACTCCAATGCCTGCAGTTTAATGTTTCAGACTTGGTATTCTTGTTTGCAGAATTTGTCACTCTTATATGGGTACTGACCAGATAAATATGTTTACATAAAGCATGCATATTTCTTACACTTGCTATCAGCAGATGGGTAAGTGCTATGACAGGCCAGACCGTGAGCAGGTAGGCAGCATTCTTGACTTGGGACTATGAGAGAGTTAATATGATACACATTTACTTACATTTACTTAAGTAGTAGATAATAGTGTTGATATACAAACTCATGGCTATCATGGCAACTGTGATTTGGTTTCAGTGTGGCATCAAAGGTTTATTATTGCGTTTTCATCACTAGTAGCATGTGTCAAATGAGTAAAATTGACCCTTCAGGCAGTCATAACCAAGAATTTTACTAAAATCAGATTTATATTATTTTAAGATTTTCTTTGTTGTGTGGGTGGTGGGTATTATTTTAGCCATAATAAAAGGCTCCTAGATTAGCCTTTACATTGATGCAATTATTCTTAGATTATAAGAGAAGCTTAGTTAGTATTCATAACATAATATTACGTATTTCTGCAGATGATAAAACGAGACATGAGTGCAGCATATGTAACCGTGTTGTAATTGGAGAGCAGGCTTGGAAAGATCACATACAAGGAGCAAAGCACAGAAAAATGGTGAAGAGGAAAAATGTCTCAAGTAAAGCAAATGAAGTAACTGTGTGTATATCTACTGTAGAAGAAAAGACTTAAAAGTTCTGTCATTTCCAAAATGTTCCTAAAAGAAATTGATATCAATACAGTCCTATTATTTTATTTCCATTTGATATTTTATTTATTATTCAACTGTCTTCCTAGATATTAAATTTGTGTAAATGAAGTTGAAGTTATTCTGTATATTTTTATTGAGATTGGAATTATATACAGTGTAGGGTGGCCAGTCTACACCAAGGAATTAGGTGTCCCTTTTTTGTCAAAGGGTAGAATCAGGAACCCAAGTCTTGCATCCCACAGAAATGAATATGCAATAAAGGTAATGAAAAGATATATGATTTATTTGTGTACATACAAAAGATTGATGGTATATTTGTGTGCGTACAAAATTGAAAGAGTAAATTAATTAGATATTTGTTAAATTCATTATGAAGGTTTTTAGAAACATTCTTTTTTCTTTCTTCAATTTCCCTGTCAGATTTCTCTGGAAAGGAAAAATAATATTTGAAGTTTTCACCTGCTTTACTTATTGTGATGTGGCTTGATGTGAATAAAAAATAGCAAACCAAGAGACTAATTGTAAAAAGATTTTATATTATTAGTTCTTTGACTTTTTTCATACATATATGCCAGTTCCCATGTTAGTGCGGTAGTGTCAAGAACAGAGGAGTGAGCCATAGAGGAAAAAAATCCTCACCTGGCCCCATCTCTGTTCCTTCTTTTGGAAAAGTACAAAACTGGAGAGGAGGATTTCCAGTCCCTCACTCCCACCCCTTCTAGTCGCCTTCTGTGACACGCAGGGAATACATGGGAAGTATTCTTTCTCCCCTAAACCCAGGGATACATTCATTGACTTGTGACCATCAATAACATTTTAAAATTTTTGAACTATGGGAAAATTAATTGTTGCCAATGCAGATTTCACTGTTCTGTTTATGGAGCAGTTACACATGAAGAATTGGCCTTGCACATGTAATTTGCAATGTAAGTACAGTGTAATGATGAACACAGAGGGCTTTTCAAAATAATTAAGTGAACATGGCATTTTATTAACTATTGAGGGAATATTTCACAAATAACAGTGTTTGACCACAGTGATGACTGCATACCATCAAAATGAACTGTAAGCTTGCAGATGGCAAGGGACCTATAATTGTTGTACTGTAGAGGAAAACATTACAAAAGGATTCTTTAATGATATAGGATGTAGCTATTGTTACAAGTCAATTATGTTCAGGAGTTTGTATTTTGTATAAGGAGTAAGAATACATTACAAATGGTATTTTTTTACTTTGTTGCTCAAGGGCACTCAAACCAGCATATATTTGATCAAATGATATTATATTTATTTATTTAATATACTTGATAACTGTTTCCCGCATCAGCAAGGTAGCACCAGGAAACAGACGAAGAAAGACCCATCCACACATATAAATGCACATGTATGCACAATACATACATACATTATTATTATTATTATGCATGATCACTGTTTCCCGCGTCAGCGAGGTAGCGCCAGGTAACACATGAAGAAAGACCCATCCCCCCACATACACACATATATACATACATGCACATATATGCACAGTACATATATATACAT
>JAUUDW010630986.1:0-11296 GCA_032361385.1 Panulirus guttatus
GATGCTTCCTTTTCTTCTTCTCACTGTTACCCATAGGGGTATCTGCAGCTCTTTTGGACATTTTCACAATGAAATTAAAAGTCACAAAATAAAAAGCAAGAAAAAATATCAGCAAACAGCAGATGAACGTGTGACCGGTACGAGCGCTGAGACACAACTGACGCTACCCACCCTGGCTGCCTGGCAAACTAGGTCAAGTGACGTGGCGTGGGTATGGAGTTGGGTCAGCTGTACTCGTGCCAAACAAAATTTGTTATCCATGAGAAAAAATTCGGATTTTAGAGCTTTTCGGATTTCGGAGTTTCAGATAAAGGATTGTGGACCTGTATTACAATTCCTTGTGTATTATATACACAAAGAATTGTAATATTGATATTACTGAAAGTCTATACAAACTGTGCTTGCACGTATAAGACATGCATGTGACATGCGAAAAGCGGGAGGTGGGCAGATTTGAAAGGGTCATAAATGATGGGTTGAAGAAGTAATGTTCATAGTAAAAGAGGAAAGAGAGGTATATGGGCGGTACTTGCAGGGAAGGAGTGCAAATGATTTGGGAATGTATAAGATAAAGAGAAAGAAGGACATGAAGGAAATGTAGAGGGTTGAAAAAGAGGGCAAATAAGAGTTGAGGTGAGTGAGTGTCAGTCAGCTTTAGGGTGAATAAGAAAATGTTTTGGAAGAAGGTAAATAACGTGCAGAAAGACAAAAACAAATGAGAACATCACTGAAGGGAGCAAAAGAGGAAGTGATAACAGGTCCTAATGAAGTGAAGAGATGGATTGAGTATTTTGAAGAAGTTTTAAATGTGTTTGATGATAGAGTGGCAGTTGTAGGGTGTTTGGGTCAAGGTAGTATGCCAAGTGAGAGACTCATGGAGAGTGGTTTGGTGAAGAGAGAAGAGGTGGTGAAAGCCTTTTGTGAAATAGAATGTGACAAGGCGTTTGGAGCGAATGGTATTGCAGTTACCTTTCTTTAGAAAGGGGATGCCTATGTTGTTGGTTGGTTTGTAAGGATTTTCACTGTATGTATGGATTATGGTGAGGTGCTGGTTTGTAAGGATTTTCTCTGTAAGTATGGATTATGGTGAGGTGCCTGAGGAGTGGCAGAATGCAATTATAGTGCCATTGTATAAAGGCAAGGGGGATAAAGGTGAGTGTTCTAACTACAGAGGTATAAGTCTGTTGAGTATACCTGGTAAGTTGTGTGGGAGGATATTAATTGCAAGGAAGAACACATGTACAGAGCATTAGATTGGGGAGGAGTAGTAGTGTTTCAGGAGTTACTGAGCATGAGTGAGCTAGTTGTTTGCTTTAAAGAATTTGTGTGAGAAATACTTAGAAAAGCAGGTGGATTTGTATGTGGCATTTACTGAGCATGAGTGAACTAGTTGTTTGCTTTAAAGAATTTGAGTGAGAAATACTTAGAAAAGCAGATGGATTTGTATGTGGCATTTATGGATCTGGAGAAAGCATATGATGTGGTTGATAGAGATACTTTTCAGAAAGTCTTAAGAATGTTCAGTGTTGTAGGAATGCTACTAATAGTAGTGAGAAGTTTTTATCAATAGCGTAAGGCTGTACAAGTAGAAAGTCAAGTGAATAGTTCCATATGAAGGTAGGTATGTGGTAAGGATGTGTGATGTCACCATGGTTGTTCAGTTAGTTTATGGATGGGATGGTGAGCGATATAAATGCGAAAGCCTTGGAGAGAGTGGCAAGTGTGCAGTCTGTTGGGGATGTGAGGGTCTGGGAAGCAAGCCACTTCTTGTTTGCTGGTGATGCTGCATTGGTAGCAAACTCAAGTGAAAAACTGCAGAAGTTGGTGACTGAGTTTGGAAGAGTGTGTGAAAGGAGAAAGCTGAGATTGAATGTGAATTAAAGCAAAGCTATTAGGTTTAGTAGGGTTGAGGGACAGCTTAGTTAGGATGTGAGTTTGAATGCTGAAAAATTAGAGGAAGTGAAATGTTTTTGTTACCTTGGAGTGGACATGGCAGTGAATGGGACTATGGAATCAGAAGTGAGTCATAGGGTGTAGGAGAGCGAAGGTTCTGGGAGTGCAGAAGAATGTGTGGAAAGAGAGGACGTTATCTGAGAGGGCAAGAATGGGTATGTTTGAAGGCATAGTCCCAACAATATTATATGGATTCGAGGCATGGGCTACAGATAAGACTTTGCAGAGGAGGGTAGATCTGTTGGAAGTGAAATGTTGAAGGACGATATGTGGTATGAGGTAGTTTGATTAAGTAAGGAAAGGATAAGAGAATTGTGTCATAAGATGGATGTGGTTGAGAGGGCAAAAGAGTGTGTGCTGAAGTGATTTGGACATATGGAGAAAATGAGTGAGGAAATGTTGACAAAGAGGATATATGTGTCAGAAGTGGAGGGAGCAAGAAGTATGGGGAGACCAAAATGAAGATGGAGGGATGGAGTAAAAAAGATTTTGAATGATTGGGGCTTGAATATGCAGGAGGGTGAAAGGCTTGCACAGGATAGAGTGAATTGAAGCAATGTGGTATGCTGGGGTCGACATGTTGCCAGTGGACTGAACCAGAGCATGTGAAGCATTCAAGGTAAACCATGGAAAGGTCCGTGGGGCCTGGTTGTGGATAGGAAGCTGTGGCTTTGGTGCATTACACATGACAGTTAGACAATGAATGTGAGTAAATGTGACCTTTTTTCATAAGTTCCTGACGCTTCCTTGGTAATATGTAATATTGGCAGTCAGGTACGAAAAATATATATATATGAAAGATATGTTACCTTTATTTATTTACCCTAGGACCCTTGTTCGAAAGGGTCCAGTTGTGAACTAGAACCTCTTCTCCTGAGCCTCCTTCTGCTGTAAGGCTGTGCAGCACTCATTAGCAGAGACAAGATGGACTTCTTTGAGGTTAGAATTGTTCTGACAGTGATACAGCCTCATAAAAGTGACTTTGCATTGTGGGACTGCAGACCTTCCCATCTCTTCAAGATCTTTGCATTCACCTCCCTCATCACCCCATCCATAAACAAATTAAACAGCCATGGTAACATCACACACCTCTGTCACAGATCCACCTTCACTGCAAACACACCCTCCTCTCTTCCTACTTGCACTCATGCCTTACACTCCGTATCCTGTATCCTTTTTCATTTTAATACTTATTTCAGGAAATGTGGTTATTATTCCTATTTTTTAGCAATTTCTGTGAAATGAAAAAAAAATACTTATTTTCACACATTTGTCATCTTTTTTTTTTTATGCAGTGAATCATTTTGGAGGCTTGAGATAAATATTCATTCTTGGATTGCAAAACTTGTTTGACTTAGTCATCATGACCAGGAATCTTAGTCAGTGAATATAACATGCACAAAAATTTGTAATCTATTTGCAGCAGAAGATATTTTGCTGATTACACTGACTCTGGCTTTGAAGAAGTGTTTACTCTTGACATTTTTAGCACCACTTACTTTGGTTATCTGCATATTTAATGCTTCAGTGGATCTAGTTTTTGATGTCAAACATGTTTCTATTTCATCTTTAAGAGAGATTTTAAGAGTTACCATCTGTACCTTCCAGCTTTTGATGGAGCTAGAAGAAAGAACACTTTGAATTGTCCCAAAAAGAAGTTATCATTTCAGGAGTGGTGGAAGCTGTATGTACACCAGCCAAGTTAAGAGTGTGGTACTAATGTCGCATATTCATTCAGCTGGAAAAATTTTGCTTCAGCACCTTTTTATCTGCCAGTTTTGTTTGCCCCATTATCATAACCTTGCCCCCTTACACTCAGTATATCAATCCCATCATCTACTAATTTATGAGTAAGTAAAATCAATAAAACTCTTCTTTGCAAGCTACTTATCCATCATTCATCTATACATATTAAATCAGCTGGTACATTTGTTCGTGATGAGATGAAGCAGGTGTTCAGTCATATAGAAATGAAAAATATTCTGCCTTTTTTATTCTAGAAATGATTTCACCGCAGAACCTGATCCTAGTGTTATACAGTAGCTACATGCTGTAATGAATGACCTAGAAGTTGTTACCAGATTCTGCATGCTTGTGTTTACACCAGAAATGAAAAGTCACCTTTGATGAGGTTGTAACTCTAGATTTTCCTGTGGTGAACACTCTGTGCTAGCCCTGCCTTATGGTAAAATGATAAGAGAAGTAGATAGCAGTAGTAGGTAGGAACATTTAGGCAGGTGCATTAGGTTGAAACATTAGTTAGTAATAGTAGGCAGGAGCATTAGGTAGACATATTAGGTAGTAGTAGTCAGTAGGAACATTAGGTAGGAGCCTTTGCAAACACTGCGCTAGAGTTGCCCCCTGCTAGTGGTCTGTTAAGGGTGAGGCACTAAAGGCTAAGAAGTGGCACTGGAGTCCACTAGTTATGGAGACTCTATTGCTATGGCCATCCCCTTAAGGGAGTTCTAGTTGTAACATGTGTCAGATATATGTATAGATAGATAGTATCATCAGAGTATAGCACACTGAAGAATTCATAACAAAGGAAACCATCTTTTCCCTTCTGATTGTAGCACAACCTTGAAGCTGCAGGAGACCCTGAAGATGGGGTCCAGGGGTTTATGATAATAATTGTACTGTAATGATACTAATGATGTAGTAATATTAGTGATGATTATGATGACATTAGTAATACTAATGACTTCGGAAAACACAATGATGATTTCATTATGCATACATAACAAGGTTTTAATTCCTTACAATATATGTGCATCCTTTGTAAATAATTAGTTGAGTGAATGGTATAGAACAGATTTTATAAGAAATGAGATAGTCTGGGTGTTGTATAACAGTGTCATTTTCATTAAAAGGGAAAAACAGTTGTTGAAAGAATTACAAAATAGGTCAAGTTTAAAAAAGTTGCAAGACAGTGGCATGTTATATGAACCCAGTTCTTATATTGTATCAAAAATTACAGACTTAACCCTTTAAGCAGGCTTTTGAAATTCCTGGGCTTTCTGAAAATGAATGTTTTTCAAGTAAAGGGAAAATAATATTTTTTGTCTCATGAAATGAAAGAACATTATATAAGAATAAGAAAGCAGCATAAAAACAAGTGAAGTAGGCCACATTTTTCTCCCACAGAAACATATAGGAATGCAAAACTTTTGGCATGGGGTTTACTGCTAAGATATCTCTTAAGTACTTCACAGCCTTGTATCAACACATTTCAACTTTATGGGGTGGCATGATCACATCACTGCTGACAGTTTGAAAATGTTAACAGAGAACAAATGCATTATCACCTAGATTTTTTTAGACTCCTTTACTATAGTGAGTAGATACTGCTCAATGTCGTTTTACTACACTGTCGACTGTAACATTCTTCCCACACCGTGGCACAGGGGTAACTGCAGAACTCGTGTAATTGTTGTATGAGGTACTAGGTATCTCTTGTCATTGCTGTAAATCAACTGAAATTCAATTGTTTACTTAAAAGCATAAATAGTACATCTACATGAGGTCCCCTTTACCAGGCAACATATATATACCAGGTATCTGGTTAACGGGTTCATAACAACAAACAGTAAGCATTCAAAGAAATCCCAAAACCCTCAGGGAAAAACAGAAATCAGAAATATTACCAAATATCTTTGTTATTATTTCTATCAATGCTTCCTTGTCACTGATAGAAAACAACTATTGATAAAACTTACTTTATGTTGGTGAGAATTGAGCATGGAAAAGGCATCTATGAAAAATCTTACCTACCTTACTAGTTTATTTTTCTGTGTAGACTACTGTATACACTCTTCCTGTGAGCAGGGTGATCGTACTGGAGCCAGTGTGTATTTCATGAAATGAATGGGAAGCAGTCATGCATTGTTCTTTGCCAATAATTTAGTTTTTCCTGTTGAATTCCTGTCAGCTATGTACTATATGGTGGTTTGAGAATTGGAAATATAGAAGAAACTTGGTGACTTAAGAAATCCCAAGGTTACTTGACTTTCAACAGAAAAAAATGTCAATATCCCATTATTTTTGGGGAAATGCCAAGAAGTGACACATTGGCAAGACTAGTACCCCTTGTTGCCATGCAGGATTCTGTCTAATACTCTTTGATATACGTACACCAAGGGATCTTAATTGCAAGCATGTGTTTGAGTGTGGGAGATGTTTGGTAAAATGGATTTACCCATTGCCCTCAATTATTTTGGTGTTTTTATGTGCTTCATCCAATGCAAATTAAAGGAATTTTGCATCAGAAGATGTAGAATGAAAAAATTTACAAAATATTTAAGTTCAAATCAATTCTAAACATTTTATGCACTTGTCTGTTTTAGCATAGGCTTATACCTTTGTTGTCCCACCCTACTTATGGCTCTGGGCCAGCAAAGTGTGACTGAACATCTGAGTCCCAGGAGAGGTTTCTGAACATCGACTACAGTACCTTTTTGGGGAGAGTTCATTTATGCAGCTCAGTGCATTGCCATGGCAAGACTGCAGATCAAAAGATGTTTTGAGTCAGCCAGCCTTTCCATCCATTTCAGGATCATCAGAGGGCTTTTCTCTGAGAACTTCTTGAGAACCTAGGCTGTGACACAGATATAAGGTTATACCAGAGGTCTCTTACACCAGGGCTTTGAGTTGTGATGCTTCAACTTGCAACATTTCGGTCTTACATCACTTTAGAATTAAGGTATGTTCATTTGAACTGCGACACTGCTTCAACTTATGACAGAATGAAAAATTTAAAATATTATCTATAATTTCAATGTCCAAAAGAGTACATTCTTTTGTTGATAAAGTATATCATCACAGTTTCAGTTATTTGTGTGCTTCTTATGCAAATTTTGAATTTGTGATTCGAATTGTATCCCACCAACCAGCAAAATACATTTGTTTGTATTCATTGCTACCTTATTGTTTACTGCATCCAAAGTAAATGTAGGTATTCCAGTATCTCTGGAAGGAATGTTAAAGATACTCATAGGAGTGCAGAACTTAAAGCCATCATTGTTAATATTAAATTAGAGTTACTTATGGGTATAGCCAAGTCTGTCTCACTCTGTTAGCTCTATAATGTAATGTATTAAATACCTATAATTTACTTTATATGATAAGAAATTTAGGATATTTGAAATTCTTTGAGTACTTATCATGCATATTTTGATAATGTAGTGACAAAATACTGCCACTTCTTTACCACCAACATTTCAGATCATATCCCATCCACTAGCATACATGCTATTTTGTGAAAGATGGATTTTTCACGTTAGTCTAGGTCTGCTTTTCCGTGTGAAATTACTTGTATGTACAAAAAATTACAGAGAAAGGAGGCATAGGCCTCAAAAGCCTGCAGCCATCATAGCAGACAGCTCGCTAGATTTTAAAAGGAGGCCAGACAATGTTCTTAGGAACCATTTCTCACATTTGAACATTTTAAGAACTTACTGAAGAAAAAGATTCTGGATTAGGACTGCATTGAGCTCACAGACATTTAGGGCATGAGGTAATGATGAGAGTTTTTATTTAACATTAATCTGGGATTAAATGAAATTTGAAAAAAAAAGAAGAGGAGCAGAGGCCTGGACCCCCAGATAGACCCTGTGTCCTGGGACAGTAAGCCTGTTTACCCATGTTCTTATCAGACATAGATGGAGGCTACAGACCTCAAAAAATGTTGTGTAGGTGAGATTGGCTTATTTTGGAAAAGAATGCAAACCAGATCGTTTATCAGGAAAGAAGAAAAACCCGTTAGCCAACATCATCACATCTGACAATTTCATTTTAAGAGTCCTTCCATCGTTTTTACTAAATACCAATACAGTTATTAGTTCAAGAGAACTATGCAAAAGGATTTTAAGTAAGATTACTGTTTTATTTAGTGAGCACATACTTCAGTTTTGCCTTGAGCTTCTGGCAAAGACTGCATCAATGGCTAGCATGCTTTGTTCAGTATTTAACTGTTTGAACTCTAAAACCTTTTTATCTTTCATTGATTTTGTGACTACATAGTAAATGTAAATGTGAAAGGTGTGCATGGAATAGAGTGAATTGGAATGATGTGACATACTAGGGCATGTGAAAAGTCCAGGGTGAAACATGGAAAGGCCTGTGGGGTCTGTGTTGATTTTGCTTCAGCATTCATGGCAAATCTTTATAGATATTGGAGAAGGTCCAGAGAAAAACTGGCTGCCATGGCGTCCAATGTATCTGTATTTTCAGCATCATTGTGACAACTGCAATGCGACTCTCTACAAAATCTCAATACATGGAAAATAATACTTTTTCTTTCATTCTCAAAAATGCAAAAACATGCTATTTATATACTTTAAAACAACTATAATTATATGAATGTAAATGATAGTGTAAAATGTATCAATAAATAACAATGATTAAAACCAAAATCACATCTGTGGTGCACCATAGAAAACATTGACCAATATACTTCAAACGGATTCCAGCATACTCCCCACCATCGGAGTTCATAACTCCTATCAGAGAAAGGAATTATGCAACTTATGAGCAAGGTAGTGTTGTGACTTACACAGGTTGTACCCTTTAATCTGGTGCTCTCTGGTCTGGCAACTCCCATGGTCCGGCATGTTTTGAATCTGCCGTCAGTAGTTATTAGTTTATTAGTTTGTGGATCTGCCACCAAGGCAGTGCTGTTAGCAGCGCTAAAGTGCTAGAATCTGTTTACACTGCAGCCGAGCTAATTAACAGTCCTGTCAATTTCTTATATTCAGGTGTATTTTAGCCCTTCATGATTTCATCCAAAAGACCTAGAGGTGCAGAAGATGGTGCTAATGCTGATAAGCATAAGCATAAATCATTATCTATGCTTGAAAAGGTGAAGTTACTGAAAAAATTAGATAAAGGAACTTCTGTAAAAGCTTTGTGTAAGTACTCTGAGATTGGATTGTCAACTGCGTATGACTTCCAGGTCAATTTTTGTTTTCCAGTATTTTCTGTGGTCCGCAAATGGCCAGGTTCCAAGGTTGCCAGATTAAAGAGGTACAACTTGTATAACAATGAGTTTCATTGTGCAACTTGTATCATAGGAATGGAAAAGTTAAAGCCCGAAAACAGTTTACAAATAACAATTCAATCCTAATATAGTCATTTAGCTAGAAACAAAATGAAATCAAACTTCTGTTTGCTTGGGATTAAACACTAGAGGCAATGAACAATACAATAAGAACAGGTCACTCAAGAAAAAGATAGTTTCTGGAGGCCTGAATATACATAGGAACATAAACACAACCCTTAAAACTAAACTGTGATTTCTTAACTTATTTAAATCACAAATCTAATTTGTTAAGAGCCTTAATTAATCGACCAGAACGGGTATGATTCTTATCTGAATCCTCAAGGAAATGTATAGATATGGATTCTTGGACTGTTTCACCTGCAACATCAGAATCAGAACTAGAGTTTTCAAGGTAGTGTAATCTTTGTACAGGTCTGTTGGTTACTCCATTTGCAGTTTTGACATTTACACTTCTGAGGAATCCATCTTTGCCAGGAAATACAACTATTATTACACCCAGGGGCCACTGTAATCTGGCAAGATTATCTTCCTTAACTGAAAGTAAACCACCTTTCTTAAGATTACAGGTTAGTGTAAAACATTTAACAATGGGGTAAATTTCTTATATAATCGCTACTCCATAATTTCCAAAATTTATTAAGGGTCTGATTTCTTAAGATTTCTCTGTTATTTAAAATCCTTTGCTGAACCATAGGAAAGGTTGGTGTTTACATGAGTTTGAAAGCCAGTGCTTCTCCCAGTGATAAAATGAGAAGGAGATAGTGGAATAGGACTATCAGGTTCATCTCCAACATATGTCAAGGGCCTAGAATTTACACATGCTTCAGTTTCTTGTAGTGTAGTTTCTAATTCACTTGTAGATATATAATCAACACCTAGAGTTTTTCTAACAGCAGACTTCACAAACTTAATCAAGCATTCCCACCAACCTCCCCACCAAGGAGACCATGGAACTATAAATTTCCAATGGAGGGATAGATGACCATAAACTTTCTGCAGGTCATTAACAGATGTCACATAGGTCTTAGCATTATCTGAATAAAACACAGATGGAAGCCCTCTTCAGGCAATGAATCTACGAATGGCAAGCATACAGTCAGAGACACACAGTGAGTCAGTAAACTCCAAATGTATGGCTCTGACTACTGCACAGGTGAAAAGCAAAATATAAAACTTTTTAAAAGGAACATCAGCACAGACTACAGGACCAGCAAAGTAGAGGCCAGTCACAGTAAATGGTGGTGCAGATTTAACTCTTAGCTTTGGAAAAGGAGCTACAGGTTGACTACATGCTCTTGAATTATGTCTTTGGCACCTAACACATTCCCTGGTGACAGACTTTGCTAATCTTCTAATTCCTATTATCCAGAAACTACCTCTTAAAGTAGACACAGTAGAAGAAACACCTGCATGCTTAAGAAATGTATGTTGAAAACCGACAAGTGGCTTTGCTAAGCGACATTTGGGAAATATTACTGGGTGTTTACTTTTGTAACTTAATTCTGCATTCTCAAGTCTACCCATGATTCTCAATAAACCTTGATTATCCAAAAAAGGATCCAATTTACTTAAGTTTGACCCTTTAGGAAGAGACTTCTTACTTATCAAAGCATTCATTTCCAATGGATATACCTCTCTCTGCATACAATAGATCATTTTTGTTTAAGCATTATCTAATTCATTAGCAGTGAGTGGGCCTGAAAACTTATTTACATGTGGTTTACAACTGTTTATAAATCTTAAAACCCAAGTCACAATATGATGGGCTTTGCTAAAGTGACTCCATCTGTTAAACTCAGACAAAGGTGTTGTAGGATTGATAGCAACACAAATTATGTCATCCTTACATTTAGTTTCTTCCCTAGTAGAAAATAAAGTTCTTCCTGACTAATGGACAAGGGTTCTGACAGTCAGAGGGGACCATTTAACCACAAACTGTTAGACAAAAGCTGATCAGCCAATATTCCTCTTGAAATTAAATCAGCAGGGTTGTCAATTCCAGAACAATGATGCCAGCAACTAGGTTGAGTTACACTTTGAATTTCGGTAACCCTATTTGCACCAAACATTTTCCATTCATAAGAGTCACCTTGTATCCAAGCATGGGCAGTTTTTTTGTCCATCCAACAAAATAAGGAATTATCATTACTTAGATATAGAGCATTTTTTACAAAATATATTAACCTTAAACATAACAGAGCCCCCATCAATTCCAACCTGGGTAGAGTTACAGTCATGATAGGTGCTACACTAGATCTGGAAGCCACTAGTGATACCTTATAAGAA
>JAUUDW010631019.1:0-11295 GCA_032361385.1 Panulirus guttatus
GTTTTGATTACTGCTTCTTTCCCTACACGTCGAAGCTTTGGAACTCTCTACCTTCTCATGCCTTTCCCAATAACTATGACCCGGCTCATTTCAAGAGGCAGGTTTTTCTCTTTCTCAAAAATTTGTAAATACTTTCCCTGTCTGTTTTTCCCCAATTTTCAATTCTCTCTGTATGTCAATTAGGGCCCGGCCTTGATGTGGACTTTTGTCCGTGACTGGAGCCGTCAACATAAAAAAAAAAAATGAAGCAGCACAGAGTCGAGTCTGTTGTTCCCTGGACGAAATACGAATCTCTAAGTGAAACAGTGTCAGTCGGTCAAAGTCTTCGACTCTGCTTTTACCTCCATCGTTGTTAAATTTAACCCACGAACCGGTTCTCCGTTAAAGGAGAGATGGAGGTGCGAGAGGTGCGTCCAGCAGGGTGCTGCTGCAGGAGTGATACCTCTTCTTTAACGTTGTCTGTAATGACGAAGGAGACTCGTGTCTGCTGCTGGTGGCAAGAGGTTAAGGTTACACACACCTCAAGTGCTTCATTGAAATATTCCTCTTCATATGACATCAAGCATGTTGAGGTTTGTCTCACTGGGTGCAAGGAGGAGGCTGGCGATAATACTGTAGCCCCTGGTGCTGGTAATGGTGCTGGCCACTCCTGATGGCAACGTGAGTTCTACCGCGGTACTCCCAGTCCATCATCGTGTCCTTCACACCCCATCACCTATGGTCCAACCTGGTGTGTCCCTTCCTCTTTATGTTTCTCAACTTAAATCCTCTCTCTCTCGGGCCAGATAAGAAATGCCTGGCTTCGTGGGTCCCCACAGGCAGCCAAAGTGTCACAGGAGACGACTGTTAAGACTCCTTCGGGTCAAAGTAGAGACCTGACCATACAAGTCATGCAAGACCTAGATCTCGTTCGTTCCAAAACGTTGTAAAAGTCTTTAGGACCGTGTGGGGATGGGAGGAGGGGCAGAGGGGGATTAAGTCATAGGATTTACTCGGGGGTGTTGAGGGGATTTACGGCCACTTGGCTTCCATGGCAAGTGGTCTTAAAGGCAGGGTCAGAACGTGGAGTTTCGGGACATCCACGGTATACTTGGGACAGGCACTGGACGGAGGGAACAGTGTCAGGTCAACGGTGTGCTTCGTATGGCAAAGGACGATCAAGGTAATAGCACCTGTCTATCTGCAGATGGGTTGACAGAACTTCGTTGTGACTGGGGCTTTTATCACAGGGACGCGTATACTGTGATGGCAGAAGGTCGTTAGAGTATCAGGTCAAACAGGTTCATGGGAAAGAACAGCGAGGGAGGGACACTCGGGTGTGAGGAACTCTACTGGAAGGGTTGTTGGCCAGCGTCAGCGAGGCTTCCGGGTCAGATGGGCATCAACAGCCTATATAATTCAAGTCACCTTAAGAGGCAAGATGTTGCAGCTCCCTGCCTCTGGAAGGCCACCAGGTGATATATGTTGCAGCAGGCGTGTATGAGGCTGCCACATTTGGCCTTGCTTCGTAAAGCGTCAGGTCAAATTTGGGTCAGCCATCATACCAACTACTTTCAAACTTACAGAGTGGTCTTCAAATTGGGTCGTCTCCACCACCTGGTGCATCGAATTAATTGGTTCACCAGAAGCAGAGGGGAGGTGGACGTACCCTCAACAGCCCCTGCTGAGAGAAACCAGACCACGGAAGCTGCTCTGTTGGATGGAACCCGCTCAGCAGTGACGAGGGAAGTAGGGGTAGTGTTAGGGGAAGGTGGTGGTGGTAGTAGTGGAAGGGCCAAGTTGTAATGGTAGCGGTGGAAGGTGCAGTGGCAGGGGAAGGGTGTTAGTGGTAATGGTGATGGTGTTGCGGTAAGCATGGAAGTGTGTCAAGCATTTGTGTAAATAGGTACTCAGGAGAGAGAGAGAGAGAGAGAGAGAGAGAGAGAGAGAGAGAGAGAGAGAGAGAGAGAGAGAGAGAGGGGCTTTACTATGGCATCTGTGGAGAAAGCGTATAATACACACGGCCACTAAGGACTTAACATGGGTGGAGCAGTGAAAGGGCCCGAATGGACCACATCTGCTCGTGCTGGAGACCTGCTCAGCACACACGCCTCGCTTCTTCGCACGCGAGTCACAAAGACGTCCTCTCTACGAAAGCACTAAATAACCCCTGTGTTCGTCTCACATAACACATAAAATTTAGAGTTGACTCAGGTCAAAGACAACTCTATTGATGTGGTCTCCTAACAGACACCATTAAACTCTAAATCTATATTCAGAAAAGCTTATATGTTCTTCAAAAACACGACTCATGCTTCTCCTCAGGTGAAAACCAGTGAATCATCGTGGTCTCTGTACAACAGAAACTAAAGCCATACATGTTGACGAACAAACAACAAAAATAACGTATAAAAATAACAGCAACATGCTTGTATGAAAGAAACCTTAACAACACGTACGTATGAAAGAAACCCTAATACAATGTGAACGAAAGAAACCACAGCACTACCTACGCACGAAGGAAACCTCTACATATGTATGAAAGAAACCACAATACGCATGTGTGAAGGAAACCACAACAATATACGTGTATGAAAGAAACCACAACAATGCGCGTGCATGAAAGAAGCACCGGGTCAGTCCTCAAAGCGGAGCGACAATGCGACATATATATGTGCCGACACACCAGTTGGGCCCTCAGTGCCCTGCTGGCAGTGAAGGGGGTTGTACGTCACCCGCGTGGTCCCGGCTCAGGGATACAAGGGATGTAAATCCCTTGCTTTATTCACAGGTACACGGCCGAGAGAGCGAGCGTCTCTCCCTGCGTGAACCATCTAGCCAACTTAAAAAAGAAAAGGTTCAAGCTCACTGTGGCGTCTGTTTCTTTCCCTACACCGCTTAACTTTGGAACCCACGTATGTCTTGACTGATAACAGCAACGATCTGACCTATTCTAAGGCAGCGGGGTTTCCACTTTCACACAAAAACTCTTGATCTTCAAATTTTCATCTCAACTTACCTAATACTTTAATCTCTTCAAGGTCTGGCAGCTGCTGGCAACTGCGTCATGATTACGTGACGGAATGGTCGTCATCTGCATGACAAATGTTTTTTGCGACAGTAAACGGAGGGTCCTTTGCATTTTACAGACATGAGATGATATATGAATGATGACCGACTGAAATGACAGATAACGTGCAAGTTTACCCAAAGGCATGACGGTTCACTTCCACGGTACCCGCGTGACATGACAGCTAACATGCAACATTTAACATGACAGAGATAACTTGCAACGCGACATGGCAGTACTCTTGAAACGTTACATGACATGACAGCTCACTTGCAACGTTACAGCATGACATGACAGGTCACTTTCATCGTTACAGACAGCTCACGCGGAAGGCGACAACATGACCAAACAACATCTCACTCACGTCACATAACAATCCAACATGAACACCTCACTCGTATGCATTGCGACATGACCTTCATCACTACGTCGCCAGTTGCTGCGTTCATGTTTAAAGTCATCTTGTTCCCGTCGTCAAACCTGCGACGTGGTCGCCTTGTCGTCTCGGACGAGAGCAGACCTTTGGCTTTGTGTCGTGGCCGGGCGTCCTACAGTACGATAAAGAAACCCTTGAACACGACTGATATGACATCCAAGGGTCGTACCTTCATGCTCAATGGACTGTACCGTCGGGCTCATGGAGATGGTATTGTCGTGTTCAAGATGTCGCTCAGTCGTGCTCACGGGGTCGTACCGTCGTGATCAAGGGGGTTATACCGTCGTGTTAAGAGATGCCATGTCGTCGTGCTCGAAAGTCACGCCGTCGTTCTCAGGAGGTCGCATAACGTCGTGTTCGAGAGGTTAAACACTACCACCACCACGACACCGAACAGTCGTTGAGCTATGTATGTACTACATGACAAAATGTGGAGGACCCAGAACGACAATAACTGTAACTGGAGTATTACCATACCAGCAACAATTACGTTGTCAAATGACGTCCAGAGTGCAGGGCACCGTCACAATACAATTTCACGGCACATAACGGGAACAACAACGCCATCAACATAACACTAACGAAGTATGACGTAACAACGAGCAAAACAACTGAAGATCTACAAAAACGTTACCAGCTTCAGTACGAAAAATTTCACTCCTTCAGTACAATTACCAAATGTCGTACTTATGGGGTTAATTCCTCGTATTCTGTTGGTTAATTCGTCGCACTCCACTAAGGGTTCAAGATGAGGAGGGGACACCAGTAGCGCCTCCATTCAGACTGCAGCAAAGTAATGTTGCCATCCGTCGGCAGATGGCAGCAGCAGCCGGCGCCCCCTCCACACGACCCAACCCCACGGTCACATCTGGCTCGCCTACTTCAGCACTGCGAAGCCAACAAATACACCAAAAATAAAGTCTATCAACCTAACGCATGTCTACCCGAAGATACATACATGTGAAACAAGCACAAAGTTCAAACATAAAACATAAAATACCGCAAAGTAAACAAGATTGTAAGTAGAAAAGCATCCGACACTCAGTCATACGTATCTCTGAGGAAAAACTAGTCCTCTGGTATCCTTTTAAAGCGTTACTGACAAGGCCTCTTCACTGACCGTCTCGGATGGCGCCAACCACATACCTGGAGACGGGAGCGACCCGACCACCAGGCCAATCCATCTGCTTCATGACCTGTGCGTCAATCTCTCCCACCCTTTAGCCAGTGCTTCCACTCCTCGACATCCCGCTCCCCATCCATCATGTCTCTACTATCTACACACATTTCAATCCTGGCTGCTATATAACAACTTTCTCAACCCATACGTTTTTCTACTTCATTATTCTTCCGCTATCTACCAATACTTATATTCATAAGGTCATCCAGTTTCCAATTCTCTCATTCTTTGTTTGTATTTTAAAAACTTTATCAGCTGAACCCCTTAAAAATGACAGTGCGTCCATTGGGTATGGCAGTCTAGCTTTTGACCTGGCCCTGGAGGGCCAGGTCAATGGCCAGGCCACCACACCCAAGGGTCGTGCTCCCGAGGTCACTGGTAACCCCCTCCCCCAGCAGACCTCTGCCACACTCTCCATTAACGTCTCATCAAGAACGACGCTAAAATCAACCTCTCCCTCCAATTCTTGCATTCCCTTTCACTCGGTACATCAGCCTCTCCCTCACCACTACCATCCTAAAATGACCAACGGTCCGAGATGTCAAAATCCATTCGAAAGTTTCACAGTTCTTTCATCAGTCAGCTGAAATTACACAGGGATTGCATTAAGTTTCTTTCACTCAAGAGTTAACTCTGGTTTAACCGGAAGCAACTCGGTTCCGTCCGTCTGCTGCCTCCTGTTGCCAACGGTCAAACACTTCCCCCAAACGCTATCAATGTACAACCGTGGGCAGTAAGAACAGACAATCGAAATCCACTGCCATTACGTACTCTAGGTTCTCCACGAGTCTACTCCCGTGTCGATTATATAATAAGCCTGCCTCCCACATCCAATGGAACATCAAACCTCAGGGAAACGAAGATCTTCACACATATTACTCCTACGACTACATCATTCAGTATGTTGAGGAGATCTCTATCTCTCATACGTGTATTACTTTCCCGATAAAAATCTCCGTAGCACACATTACTAACATTCTTTACGCTCAAAAAATAATAACAATAATAATAATAATAATAATAATAATAATAACTATTATTATTATTATTATTATTATTATCAGTATTATTATTATCATTATTATTATTATTATTATTATTATTATTATTATTCTAAGGTCTTAAAGGCCAGTGGTTGGTTACCTTGAAGACACGATTCTGACCTTTGAGAATGGCAACGAGAGGCGGTTTACACAGCATAAATCTCCTACAAAACTGGAGAAGGGCCTCTAAACATATTGGAAAACGTCGTCGTCTTTGTAAGATATCACTTTACCTTCGAGGGTTAAGTAAGCTGCTGCCGCTGCCGCTGCTGGATCTACACTTACTGTTCAATCAACCAAACGGTTAGGTAAGACGCAGAGTGTTTACTGGCTCACTCACCTCGCAAACACGACCTCAGGAATTCGACATCCAGGCCGGAGGGGTTTCAGAACTCCGATCAAGTTTCGCGTGGTCGATGGCCCGCGAGCAGTGTGTGTGTCTTCCCTTAGAGGTCAGGTGACAAGAGGATCATCTCACCCCCAAAAAAGCTGCTGGACTTGGAAATACATGAAACGAATAGTCTCAACTCGGATATGTGCTCCTCCAGTCCTCGGTCCTTCTTCGGCATTGATGCAGCAACGAAAAGTGTGTGTTTGTTGGTGCGTTACGCCGCCCATGGTATAGACAAGTTAGGCTAATTCCAGTTTCCACATGAGTTTTTTTTTTTTCAATAATCTGATGGTGATGATGATGATGACCCTCACGGGCTGAACATGAGACCGTGGCTGGCCCATGACCGCACCACAAGGTACGATCCTAGAACACGACGTCACGACCCCACAGCACTGACGGTTCGATCCACTTGAGTGTCAATGGCCTGGCATTTCGACCTGACCCGTAAAATGCCAGGACATCATAAGCAGGGGTTGTACGGTCGTGCTCAAGGGTCGTAACATCCCGGTCGAGGGTGTTCAACCACCTGGAAGTCTTAAGTCGCTGGTGAGGAAAGCGACCAGCACAGAAGCCTATCGCCACCAGTAAACAACATCGCAGTGCTTCCCGGTGCGCGCTCCTCTACCACAACTCCCACAATGCACTGCTACATTACCCATCAACCGACTGTGACCGCAGAGCACATACAAGTGACACGGGAAAGCGGCATCTCGCAAATCGTTGCTAAGAGACTAAATCTTCTTAGAAGTAGAACAATGAAAGCAGACACTCAGCTTAACAAAACAAGAACACGTCAGCCAAACAAGTTATTAAGGTCAGAAAATAACATAACATCTTCAGCGATGGAGAGAACAAGAAATTTGTGAGTTTCTGTAAGTTTGATAAAGCCGTAAAAATATGTTAATTATATGTCCAACAAAGTGAAACGCATGCAAATGCTGCATGCTTGGAGTTACTGCTCCCAACTTACTGATGCTTTGACCTTGGAGTCACTGTACCCACTCTAATGATACTGTAAGCCCCGACTTACTGTACCCAAATTAATGCAGTATGTTTCTAGCTATTACACATACGACAGAGTAAAACGATATGGAGTAATTGTATATATAATCTGTTAAACTACATACTTGATCTGATTGTTTATATCAAAACCGTATAAAGTTATCAAGTTATTATATGCTAATTTGGATCAGCATCTTTGGAAGTTGTTATACTAACATTAGGCAAATATTGTAGAAATAATAACTGAATTTGTACACAATACAATCCCTGGATCAGGTCAAAGGCAAAGCAAACAAATCCAAAAGGAGTATTGTCTTGCTCAAGGGTCGTACCACTGTGCTCATGAACATTACTGTTCATCTCCTCCTCCATAAGACTCGCCAGGCTTCCTCATTATTCCCCCACACACAACACCTCCTTAACCCCACTACATGGAAAGCTTGATTTATCAGGCAGACACTAGAGGGCACCTGGTGGGTACCGGGCCTTGCCCTGCTATGGGACCACAGGGAGTCTGCCCCACCCACCCCACCAGGAGGCAAGTCTTCCAGGGTGTAAATCAAAACAAACTTTTCCCAAGCCTCTGCCTCTCAATATGTACCACCTCATCTTCAGTTAAGGAAGCCATCAGAACGAACTTTTCCCCTACACCACTATTTTTTTTTTGTCCATCGACAGTCTGTTCTGCCCTACAACACCTACATCAATACCACTGTCTTGCCTACACTCATCCGTTCCTTCAAAATTCCTGCCACCTCCAATACCCCATCCTGGCATCAACATTCATTCCTTCATCCTCGTCTGACCCATTCTTATTTTCCACCTCATCTATTCTACAGTTGTTTCCTTCTTCCGCGAACATAATAATCAGTTCGAAAATCCATATTCGTCTTTCTTTTACATTATGATCTATTATTCTTCTGTTCAAAAGACTTTTCATACATTTCTTTTTTTTTCTCCGGCTTTGTAAGGACTGGTTTAGGGATTGCCATTCCCGGCAGTTCCAACGAAAATTCATGTTCATTGTGTCATCATCTTTCTGCGCATCGCCTCCAATATGTTTTCATTCTAAGAGCTGTTTGTTCCTTTCTCCTAACCGGCATATATGTCCCTGGATCCCTCCACTATCCTCCACATGGCACGGAAATGAAATAAACCCCCAGTCATAACCATCTCATAAAAAAAAAACATGTGGAGACTACGAGGGAAGGAATGTTGAGTGAATTAATTTGAACATCTAAGGCGCCGTCCTCATGGCAACTAATTATTCCATCGCCAGGCCGTCCTGCGACTTTTCATTTCCATTATTTAACTCCCCAAACTTTGTCTTCACAACAATTTCATTCACGAGTTTCGTCTTTCCGTATCCTGACCATACCATTAACCACTTGAGCACAACGGTACTGCCACCTATGACCCGAGCTTTAAGGGACAGGTCAAAGATCGTGTCATTATAGCCAAAGGTCGTACCGTCGTGGTCATAGGGTCAATCGTTTTTGCCTAAACACTTCAACCGAAACATAAATATACAGCCGTCACCCTCCAATCTTCCTCTAATGTACATACGAAAGCATGTCATGTATGATCCATTGCGACCTCTCTCACACCTGACCTCACATGACCTACACTGGTCTAAAGTACTTGCGTTGCCTAATGTCCCACTAAAAGTTCATAAAAAGATAACTCGCTGAAAAGGTTTATAAGACGATATATGTCTTAATCAAATAAATCTATATAATAAATCTAAACTTCCCATCATTCAACACTCTTGAGTAACAGTCCTCGAAGAAAAAATCCAATTAATACACAAATCTATGGACTTACGTAGCCTAAAATTAATTCAATTCATCACGACAAGAAGAACCTATGGTGCAAGTATAAAGTTCCTATCATTTATAGCTCTTGAGTTACCGTGATGACAATAATGTCTATATACAGACAGACAGAGACGCTGGGCTGACGCCATATTGCCGTAATACACTACGCGTTGTACCGAGATATAACAAAAAGCATCGTTCCTGAGAGATAACATTATCCAACATGTTCCTGGTACATTCAAACTTCTTCCTCTCTAGATATATCGACGACATCAATTATAATTTACCTTCCTTCACAGAGCTCTCTCTTTCCCTCTCTCGTTCCACAAATCTATCAGAATCCCCCAGGTGCAGATGGTAAACTTACATAAACTGTAAAGCTTCGCTGGTTAAAGTCAACAGCGGAAAGAGAAATTCCCCTTAATGTGGCCCCTGACAAACAAACACACACACACACACACACACACACACACACACTACACACACACAAGGTGATAAGAAAGTCTATTCCAGCAAGATGAACAACTCGTAATGCTCTAACAAATCTGATCCAACATGAAAATAATCAAAAAGAACATGCACATAATTCAAGCTCGGAGCACACACCGGGTCGCCTTGCAACTCGTGTCTGACCTCAGGAACGACCTTAAGCCTCAACATCATTCGTTCAAATCACCTCGTGATTTAGCGAAGCATCAAGACAGGTGTACATACATATGAACACGAGTGTGGCTGCGGGATTTAACTCTAATGACTTGACGTCTACATGGTCAATCTAGACGAAACTGCGCAACTCACGAAACCTGAGTCAGTTATCCTGTGTGATTCAGAGACGCTACTGATCGAAAACTTGTACAAAAATTAAACATCTGTAAAAGACCTTTTACACGGAATAATCACCAGTCACGGGATCTGCGTCTGATGGCTTGGGTTGGTCCTTAAGCGATCACGTCAAAGAACGGGCCAATATTTATTTACAAGAGTCATCACACGGTCGTGATCGAGTCGTACCTTCATCATTGGATCGTCCCGTTGTTGTACCCTGCCGAGCATACTAATGGAGTAACATATTACCGGAGTTAACAGCGTTAATCATCTAAAAAAATTATCAGGGAAAATAATTTTAACAAAAACTGGAGTCGACTGAGATAGATAGGCTATGAATGCTAGTGCCGAGTAAAGGCAGCTAATAATAGTTACTGTTGCCAATTACGTCAATCGGCAAAAACTGGGCAAGTAAGTAATCTCGTGTTGGACCACCAACTTACCAAGGATGATTATAGCATTATTATGACGCAGCAGCCAGCTGAACGAGAACGCCACACTTACTACCTACACTTAGCTTATACTTTTATTATCTTTTATAATTATCTTCCTACGTGCCAATTGGATAGGTTCTAACTTTAGGAACCACCTTACCTGTATAAGAGAGCTCATTATATAAATCATCTCTTATCACGGTAGGGGCATTTCAAAACTGGCCTTGTTTATAATTGAAACTTTAATATTTGATGGTAACTTGCCACGCCAACTCTCTCGAAACAACCGTTAATTCTGAGAGATTCTCCTAGACTGATAACCATAATGGATACAGTCTCTCAATGTTAGATGAATGTGGACAAGTGCAATGGCTACTATTTTCAATATGCAGGATCACTCGACTTTCTCTCCTCAGTCCTCGGCTAGAGCTAGAAACACGAATGAATTCATCGACCACGCAATGTCAACTAGAAATGAATGCCAACTATTTACACCTTGACATTTCACATACACTTTCCTTTTTTTGACGCGACATAAATGGTAAGAGTTCATTTTCGTCCGCAAAGGCAAAAGTGCAACCCTGAGACGATGACTTGCTTACCTTCCATATCCCAGACAGGCGTCCGTCCACCAGCCGTCACCAGTAAACAAACACTGGGCTTCCAACGACCTTGAGTCGCCAAGACTTCAGGGAAAAAAAATGCACGACTATAAGCCTGACGACCAGAGGCTTTCAAGCAAGCATACGTACGAACGCACTACTACTCATGCTCCGGCAACAGATGGCGTTAAGTGTCTCGCGCATCGCCTTCTGATTTACAATGATTCTATCATGAGCGTTTGGGGTCTTTACTACAACGGGAAGCTTGACGTCACACACACACACACACACACACACACATGGACTCCCGTGATGTAGTAGTTAGCTTTCCTGACCGTGACGCATTCACGGGCCGCCCAGGGTCGAGCACAAAGGTTCGAATCCTGGTTGTGGCAGTCGTCCCACAGTCAACCCAGCTGTTCATCCACCCCTAGGGTTGGTCGATAAAATGGGTACCTGGCTCAAGCTATATATATATATATATATATATAGCGTTAATGGGATGGCCTTGAT
>JAUUDW010631030.1:0-11294 GCA_032361385.1 Panulirus guttatus
CCTGTCTATCAAACTGTTATTATTCCATTTCCAGTTCAATGGGACGGATCAGGTAGATACAGCCTCCGCAACATAATTCACATTCTTGTTCAACCCATGACTTGTGTCAATGTTTTAAATGAAACGTGAACTTCCACAGCTATAAAAGTACTTCTTATCTTTTTTTATTACTCTACGCATCCAGTTGATTCGTCAACTGAGACCAGCCTCCATTCATACCACAACGGAACACAAACTTCTCCCACTGCACCTGGTCCCCAAGGCATTCCTATAACATCTTCATCTGAAGTAACACTCACCCCAACTATCTCAGGATGAGTGGTGCAAGGAATCACCGAAATCCAAGCCACACACACAACTCTGCATGACACGGTCATTACGGGATATCATGACAGATGGAGTCGGCAACTCCTCTGAAAAGCTATATAGAATCCCATGTTGATCAAGACCTTTAAAACTTGGCATGCTTCTGTTTATACCCAACTGTGGGCGCAGCCTTCGAGTGTTGGCGCCAACCATATGGCTGATGACAACTTACGGTGCCAAAGACCTACCAGTGAAAGGCAGAAACTACCAGTTCAGATGGTCGCATAATAAAGGGAATCGTTAGTTTAAGAATCACTCCAGATGACCTACAGTTCAATACTCCTGAGACATGGAAAAATGAATTACCACAAGTGATATGAAGAAATAGTCCAGACATAGTTTAAAAACTCCAACTGTTCAAGTCGTAGTTTCAATCATCAACAAAACTTTCACCTAATTCAGCTTCAGACCAATGACCTTTTGGGATCCAGCGTCGGCTGGGAACACGGGAGAGACCCGATATTTAATTAATGCTGACGTTTTTGCTTAGCTGAACTTCACCAGACTCAGCCAGCTAGTCATGAATCACTCGACCTGGCACTGTATCAAATCTTCGCCCCCGACACAGACCTGCACCACCAGAGAGCTGCCGAGGTAAAGACCCCCATCAGCACAGATCAGGCCAGGCACTGACCCTCTCTAGCCCAATCTGTCATAGAATAGACTCGCCTCAGAACAGCACCCCTCTTGCACAGAACCAATCACAGATACCAACCCCGATACAGGCCTACCGGGTCACAGACCCGCCCTGACACAAACACATCCAGAGACATCGGTCTGGAAAAGACCTGTCGAAGAATAGAGCCACCTCAGATCGGGGCTGACTTGGCGGAGATTCATCCTGGCAAAGACCCATCCAGCCGCAAGGCCAGCATGGTAATGTCATCCTAGCATAAAGACAAGGCTTCTTAATAAGTCCGCACCACCACAGAAATATCCCAGAAGTGTGCTTCACGGTCAAAACACCCACCTCAGCAGAGATGTGTCTCAGCACAAACGTGGCCCAGCACAGGGCCACCCTGTCATAAAACTACCCTAACTGAAACCTAAGCAGACAGAAGACACCTAGTTACAGAATCGACCCACCATAGAACACAAGAATGATCTGCTTCCCATCCAAGTACAAATCTCCGGCGAAAACAGAATCACGCACCACCACAAGCAGCTTCTGCTCCTGAATTCCGTTGCAGTCAGATTATCGTCCCAGCACAGGTGCCAACCCCAGCACACACATTCACTGCTCAACACACAGCACACCCACGAACCGTCCCAGCACGGGACCGCTTCCTAGGACAAATTCCAGCCCAGGACAGAAACTCGCCGTAGTAATGCACAGACCCATTGGCACAAACCCGACCTGGCGAGACCCAGTTTGGATAGCCATTTTTCCCTATGCATTAAGGAATTCAACATTCGAAATCACTTCTGTACATCAACTTCGTGTCTGATTACGTTACTCTCTTCAGTGTCCTATAACATTCTGCGAATCTTACATTTTCTTTGTTCCGTAGACAATTTTCCTCCATACGATAAGGTCTGTGACTGCGCTAAATTACTAACTGCGCTAAATTACTAACAAAATGAGATAAACTTTCAACGTCATTCTCTTATGATAACCCTAACCAATGAAAATATAAAAATAATTGGAGGGCAGGGAGCCACTTTGGCTATACTAGGAAGGCTCACAGGGTAACCCATATGATTTTCAAGTCTGAAGATTTACATTAGATATAATTCTAATTCTCTTTCGGAGGGAGATATCAAAATAAATGATGACATAATAACGACTGACAGTTATTCCCAGATCTGCCATTCCTTTAACCACGCAAGAATGAAATACTTTCTTTTACTCTAATATTGTCTCTAAGGTGTTCTTACTCTCTTTTCCCAATTATCGTTTAGTCTCCATCTCTCAGTATTCTGATGCCACTTTTTAATATCCTCCACCTTTCGTTAGCAGGAAAATTCGCATTCTTTTCGGCAACCTACTGAATGACCTTTCGTTACATGACAGTGACATAATTCCCTTCCTTCCACACCCACTGGGCCTTCTGAAGCAATCTTCGTCTCTCAGTTCTGCTATGTCACGGTGGCAATCCACCTTCCTCAAACAAGGTCATTCTGTCCCTACAATATCACTAAATCTTTTTATCTTGAGAGTGAAAGTCTTACGCTAACTTATTACTATGTGTTCGTCACCGTATCTCTTTTTCAGCACTGCTTACCTGCAAGTACAGGTATTTCTGTTACCAAGAACATGTACTCCTAACAGTCTACTGTAACCTGAAAATCTACCAGCTAACCTCGTATCCACTTGCGTATCCATCATCCACTTCATCTAATAATCCACAACTAGCCACAAAACTTGCCCTGTGGCCCGGCGAGACTGTGAAACCCACGATCCCCTGCGCTGACACTGTACTTAAATTTTCCATGGACTAACTAAAGGAAACACTGTGGTTGAAATTGGATTTTTTTCTAAATATCAACATTTTCAACTCTCTCTCTGTAGAGAACGTCCATCAAAACGACAAGCTTAGCTTGTCTCCTGCTACTCAAGACGTCGGTGAGCTTCCGGTAAAACAGAGGTTTCCTAGCACTTATTTAAGTTAGATCAGGGTGCTTTAGCTCCCAACGTTTTCAACCTCGGAAACTAGAGCAGATGCTGCTTTCGTTAATTCATTTTTTTTTGCATAATCCCTAATTTTTCCTCATCTTCCTAGCCTTGCTCTCACGCTGTGGAGTTTTTAAGATTCACAGGATAATGTCGCGCACGGTTGGTGGACAAACGCGGAGGGTGATTGATTGGATCTTAGACATTTGTAACCTACGAAATCTTGTGTAAAATAAACATCCACAGTCATTGGACACATGAAAACAATGCATTGCACAGTTTCCTTCTCACACGAGATTGGTGTCACCTGCAGCATTCTGGTATCCTTTGTATGTTGTGGGAACAACTACTCAACCAAAGAGATCGGCACCAATCAACTATCGCTCGGTGAACAGCACTAACTTCGCTGTGCATCACTGCCGTCTCTAGTTTACGAAATCTTATCATCGGTACCCAGTATGTATAACTAAAATCTTAAGTGAGTAATAGAGCATGAAGGGTTTGATGAGCGAAAAATATAAATTTACCGAACCAATAATGAAATATATCAAAAAGCAATCCCTACACTAACTAAAGCTCTCGCTGCGGAGCTAGGCTCGGAAAAGACTTGATGAATATGCAAGTCAGTAGCTAGGATTTTGTGGAGCGCTGACAAATCAAACATCAATTTATCATATCAAACAAGCATCAATTTTGTCATAGCAAACACCGCCCTAACTAACGATGTTATTGATAATCGCATATCATACAGACTTTCGATCTGTGATGATAGGGAGATCTGTAAATAAGAATTATCGTGCCATGGACATCAACGGTCCCCTAAAAAATACTCGCACCAGACTTACTGTCAACCAGTCCTATACCAGAGCTGAACACTGATAGCTGGATTCACCTGGGCCAAACATTTCATTGCTTCTTGTCCTTCGCTCAAGAAGAGACGTTGTTGGGATTTATTTTTACACAAGAAATAAATAGACATCTATAGTGGGTACAGCGGTGGGCCAGGTCTTCTACCTTCCCTGCATGACAGTCGCT
Source organism: Panulirus guttatus (assembly GCA_032361385.1). Lineage (NCBI taxonomy): Eukaryota > Metazoa > Arthropoda > Malacostraca > Decapoda > Palinuridae > Panulirus > Panulirus guttatus. The sequence continues at coordinate 4,016 of JAUUDW010631030.1, forward strand.
CACGGAAGCGCATCATATTGGAAGCACACTCAGAGCAAAATATTCAGAAACATTTCAGCAAGGAATATGTGAAAAGGCCAGCAACTGGTGTTTCCTGCCCGAAAGCCCACGTTCCTTAAAATTTCACGTGTTAAAGACGGCAAGCAATACACACCTCAATGAAACAGACTTAAAGTATTTTTTTCGAGCCCCTAACCGAACGAATTCATCCTAGACCTAGGGTTTCCGAACTTCTGAATCTGTCGACTCCATCATATGCTTACTAAGCCTTCATCGACCCCTAATCACAGAGATGATGATACACACACACACACACACACACACACACACACACATACTGAATCTGCACAACTGGAACAAGTGTATAGCAAAACTAGCTAATGAAGAATACTTTTTAACTGAAGAAGTTCACATCTTTAATGAGATGGAAGGGATTATGATACTCATTAAGTCATAATTTTCCATCTTATCTTATGATGAACAGAACCATGCTATACCTTGCCTTTGATTTATATACGATTTACTATTGAAACTGTAAAAGTTAAACACTATCGACCCCCTGTCTACTCCTGGTCATTTATTGACCCCCTGCACAGTTCCATCGACCCCTGAGGGTCTATAAATACCTCTTTGGGAACTACTATTCTAGATAGACGATTTTCGAACATTTGCAAAACCTGTACTCGAGAGTTCGAAACCTAAGGAAAGTAAATGAACCACGATAAAGAAGAAAAAAAAACACCCGAAGCAGCCGAAACATCAGCATGGACGCAAGAGTATATATAAACATCACTCACCTGTACGGACTCACTAATCTAGTGCTAAAATTCCTATAAACCAAATAGTAAGAGAAAAAATTTCTATCGATAATTTCATTAATGTTCATCGTGTAGCCAGTCAAAAAGGTTGGAAAGAGGAATATGTTTCAATTGCTCTTCCTTCTCAGACTGAATAAACACAAGTTGCGTTACCATGATAAAGATACAAGAGCTGCCATGACCTGGTTCGGATGTGGCATGATAACATACTCAAGCAACCTCCCATCCTGAGCCTGCCAAACGGGATGTCTAAGCTACCCGTCAAGAAAGTTATCCTACCAGGTATAGGTTACCATCCATATGGTTACCCTGCCACGGTTCAGGTTACCCATCCAGAAAGGTGACCTACAAAGTCTAGGTTACTCATGTGGACAGGCTGGGGCTGTCCGGTAACGAGGTATGCTTAATGGGGTACGTATCTCCTGAGGAGGTTGCAAGTAAAGCTATTCAGACTATGGGAAACGTAGAATACAACAGGGACGATTGAAATATACAGAGTTCAACTGGAACGACGGAAACCGCATGATCGAAGGTGGAGAGGCGGGTCCCAAGAGACCTCAGCTGGAACCGATGGAACACACCAAACTCAGCACAACACAGATGTAGCCTAGCCATATAGTGGGCCAACCACAAAACCACCTCAGCACAAAGTTGACCGAAGAAAAGCAAAGCCTTACGATACAGAATCAGCCTAACATAGACCATCCCCGGCACAGAATCGGCCTAACATAGAGCTTCCTCGGCACAGAATCCCGGCCAAGAATGATTCCTCACCTCCGCCCACAATCCAAGTACAAGCCTACCGCGAAAAAGTGAACCCCGCCTCAGCACCAACCACTGCCTCATTCTACAGACTTCCGTTGAAGGTTCCTAACACAGTTTACCGCCCCAGTATAGATCCCCGCCCCATCACACATCCCTGACCCAAGTTCCAGCATGCTCACAAACCGTCTCAGGATAAATGCCTGCTACCGAACAGGACCCCATCCTAGGACAGTTACCAGCCCCAACCCCCAGCCTGACCCGGAACTAAAACTTCTCGTGGAACGAATTCATTTTAGAAACCAAGGGATGAACCTTTCTCCAGTTCTCTCTCAAATGTTAAAGGATTCAGGATTTGACGTCGCTTTTTTACAAGAACTTGGTGCTAGACAACATGTCTGTTCACTTCAGGCCTCCATAGATTATTACGTTTTCTTTGTTCGGAAGACTTTGTTTTCTTCTACACTGTATACAGAGGACAGTGACTGCGCTATGTAACTGGAAAAACGAAATATAAATTCAGCCTCATTCACTTTTATTAAATCTAACCAATGAAAATATGAATATAACTAGGTGGTAGGGAGACAACTTGGTTATACTGGGAATGCTCATAGGGTAACCTGAATATGGCCAAGAGGCCGATGGATGAGCCATAAAAGAATCTAACATCGTATATGACTAATATTAACAAAACTCAGTCAATATGGAAGCCTGGATCCCGATGTTCTCACAAACAAAGCTTAATTTTCTTATTTCCTATCTGCAGCATATCTCTTATAAAGTAACTGATTTGCATAAACTGTTCACTTTGTCTGTATCAATTAAGAATCTTAATTACTTTATACCATTAAAACATGTGGTACAAGTCCATCTCGATTCACATCTCTCTCTTGCCTGTAACAAACTCTACCATTTCCTACAGTACTAAATATCCTATTCCCCCTGCTATTCGTTTCAAATATCATATCATTAAGTCATTGTCTCAAACCTAAAGAGACTAATCAATCAAATGAGCACTGCTCTCACATTTGGGGTGGTTCTAGGTCTGTATCTTTTCTTGACAAAGTTGAGTGGAAAGCAGTCCGACTTTTAAACTGTCCCAGACTAACTTACCCTACGCCGCAATGTTGGTTCAATTTCCCTCTTCTGTAGGTATTACTTTGGCTCTTGCTCCCGAGAACTGGCTGCCTGTGTGCCCCCACCACTAGCTAGACCACGGAATACTCAGCAAGCTGCTGCGTCACATGATTATTGCGTGGCCATCGGCAACTCAAGGGTGTGCCGTTTTGATAACTGCTTCTTTCCCTACACGTCGTAGCTTTGGAACTCTTTACCTTCTCATGTCTTTCCCAATAACTATGACGTGGCTCTTTTCAAGAGACATGTTTTCACTTTCTCAAAAATGTGTAAATACTTTCCCTGTCTGTTTTTCCCCCTTTCTCAGTTCTCTCAATATTTCAATTAGGGCCCGGCCTTGAAGCGGGCTTTTGTCCGTGACAGGAGCCTTCAGTATAAAGAAAAATATTCAGTGTATCCATGCAAACTCGCCACCATGTGCAGGGATTCCCATGGTGCCATCATCCCTGTACTTCTCACCATGTACAAGTCATTTGTCTGCCCTTGTCAACATTAGTCGCACTGCTGTCGACCGTCTCGAAGTTATTCAGAGGAAGGCTGCTCGTATCATCCTCGGGGCCCCTCAGTGGACACTCTCTACTTCCCCGTATACCGAACTTGGTCTTTCTTCCTTACAGGATCGTATAAAGGAGATTTACCTGAAAACCATCATTTCCTTTCTGCGAGATCCACGAGGCAATTATGTCCAGGTCAACTTGACTCCTGCTCTCCGAGGCCGACTTCCATCTAAAAGACAGTGGCCAGGGTCACTCATCCGAACCCTTCAGCAACACGACCTACTGCATGATACTGCTGTCATCCTTGCTGTTGGTTCGTCTCCCCCTCCGTGGCTGGACTTTCAACCTGAAGTGATTGCCCTCGGTGGACCGCTTCCGAAATCCCACATGAGCCCCGTTTTTTTCCGCGCATAACACCTCTCCAGGATAGCCCAGTAGTCTCCAAGTAGGGCCGTCCTCTACACTGATGGCTCTGTTGACCCTGCAACGGGCAGGGCCGGGGCTGGTGTCTACATCTCCCGTCCTGATGCCCCAGAGTCTATGAAACTCTGTGTCTCTGACGGGGCATCCTCCACTTAGGCCGAGCCGATATCCCTCCTTGCTGCTCTTCTTGCTGAGGAAACAACCGGTGGTCTCATCCCCTCCTGCTTGTCTGCTGCGATTCTAGGTCTGCTCTCGATGGGATCGCATCTGGATCAGGGGAAAATAAGGATCTTATCCTTCGAATACGAGGGTTGACGTCAACACTTCAGGATGCAGGCCATGACGTTCTAGCAGATACCTAGTCATGTCGGTATCTCGGAGAATGAAGCAGCAGATGGCCTTGCCAAGACCGGCTGTAACAAGGCCACAATTGACTACATTGTTCCTCGAACACTTCGACAACTTAGGACCCAAATTCGCCGCAAAGCGGAGGGAAGCTCGAGAAGCAGCCGTCCCCCTGGACTCCCCGCCCACCTGGTAGGATACCCTCCGTAAACTCCTGACCTCTCGCATGTCTATGGGAAAGGGTCACGGAAAAGGGACGTGATTGCTACCCGTATCATCATCGGGTATGACTTTACTTGGGAGATTGGCATCCCTACCTCCCCGAGAACGCGCTCGTCCGTCATGCAAAGGACCCGACAGCCGCGCCCTTGTCCACTGCCTTCTAAGATGTCCCCACACACACGACGCTTCCGTGACGCCTGCTGGACCACCACTCCACGACCCCCTGACGGAGGAGACACGATGACCCCTCCCCATACTGGTCAGACATTATGTAAATAATATTGTTGTGTTGAGGGAATATCCTAACTTCCTTAGGCTTTAGTAAGCCCCTTTGTTGTATCTATATGTACTCGCGACACTTATCAGATGCTTTTGGTATTATTGTACAAGGGTTCCTAGTGACAGCGCTAGGACCCCGATTCCTCTATCAAGGCATAAACTATTGAAACTGAACTGAACTGAACTATGAAGACCATCGGGTGGTCCGCCGTGAGGTATCGTAGTTTCAGGTAGCCACAACCCAACTTAGGACACAATGAAAGGACTTATGAGTTCCACGTATCAGGTATTCTCTGTAAGAGCTATGGGTCAGAACGCCGAGTTCCATTTGGTAAAGCAGAAGGTGGGCAGCAGCCTTCTGCTGTACTATCCTTTCCCTCTCAATATGAATTAAGAACCTAGAATACGACTATTACCATCCTGAAGCAGATGACCTCTTGTGCTATCTGCCCGTGTACTCTCGTGTTGTCGGCGGTTAGAATGGGAGAGATAAAAAGGACCCCTTGGCTCCCTATGTTTCTGCGACCCATTATAGCGCCATGAGTAGCTAGAGACGCCTGTAAGACCCACCATGATGGTATGAGTCATAGGGATAGGTAGGACCCACTCTAGGATCCGCCATATAACACCTACCATGAGAAGCCCTGGGCTGCTGGTGGCCAGGAGACACTGTCCCACCCGAGGAAGAAGGATCCCGCAACCATAAGGAAATTATCGCCAAGTCCCGTAGGACAAATTCCTGTTTCCCTGGTGGGTCTGGAGGGGTGGTGGCTCCCTCCCGCCGGGTTTATAACTCAACAGCAGGTACTGTGGTGGCTCCTGCAGCTGATCGTAGCGCTACTCCCACCCAGTACCATGCGAGTTCGTGAACAGAAGTCTTTAACCCCTCCTTCCTAACCCCTCCTGCCGACCATTTCATTTTCATCCTCATTTCCTTGCCCATCATTCCTCATTTTATCATCTTCCCTCATCTTTCTCACTCTACCGTGTCTCTGCACTATTTAGCTCGGGGCCACTTCACCGACAGCTTGGGTTCGTCTCCCGTATAGTCATGCCCTCCAACCTGGTCTCCCTCATCTCTCTCCCCTCCTCAGTGCTCTTTATTCCACCACCTGTTCCCCTCCTCCTCCTCCTCCTCCTCCTCCTCGTGCTGCCTGCCTGCGGGCGTACTCGTGTGCCGGGTACTGTGGACAGGGGGTTGGATGGCCACGGGCCCAGGGGTGTGTGCGGGAGGTACACGGGGAAGAGGCGGTGTAAATGGTTGTGGAATCCGGGTTGCGTGCGGCCAAGTACTTCTCGGGTTGCGTGAGGCGCGATGCCCGGGATGTGGAACATTATCCCAAGCCTGATATTGTATCGTCACCCGTAGTTTATGGTCTGACACTCTTGGCTGTGTAAGATTTATTGTTCCCCGTCTACTGAATTGCTTGATGGTGACACAGAGATGCAGGGTAAAGACATTTTGAAGCCATAGATCTGTACCTCGGGATGATTTTGTCGCAAGGGGCACTGGCCCTGCCGGATGTACCGCCATATTGATGAGCGATCGTACCTCGACCTCTCAAGCTTAACGTGTAGCGATAAGCCCTGAAGGCGTACGATAGTTTCAGTTACGGCTGGCAGCGGGCGCCTAACGGAAGACTCGCCAGCCAGCAAGCACGTTGGCTGCCGGACGATCGGGAGAGTCATAAAGCCAACTTTCTGACAGTCTCATCATCTCCAAATTATTTACAAAAGGCATTTGTATGTAGACCTAATATGTCTGCGACACAGCGTTTCCAGAATGTCATATTAGACCCAGAGAGGCACCTTTTGGACGACATTCCGTGTCGCTGTATGTGGCAGGATATGAAAATTATAGAGGCCTTGTGTGGGCTTGCAGTGTCTTGTGAACCAGTCGAGTATTCGTGCTTGACGCTTGACTTAAGACTGTTGAGCGACGATTTAATTACGACTCCGAGGCTGCATTTAAAAGTCGCTTATCAAGTGACACAAGATGAAGATTAATGGACTCACCAGTTGCTGGCGAGGGACAAGTGGCAAGCCTGCCGCTGCCTTGGGGCCTAGTCATCTGATCCTCGTGTTTGATCCCTGCGGATGATTGCCAGCACAACTTGTTGAACAAGTTGTGTTCTTACGACGAAACACCTGCTCGGGGGAGAGTGGTCGGTTCGGCGGATGGAAATACTTGATATGCTTTAAGAGAAGCTTATCGGGCTGCATCCTGGTGTGGCGTCCGTTGTCCTTGGGGGAACAAGTTACACGGGGAAGGAGAGGGTAATGCACTGTGGTGGTTGAGGAGGCATTTTCTCCTGCGTCGGACGAGACGTGGGCATGTGCTGGTGACTAGGGAGACGTGGTGTCCCCAGCCGGCCTGGCTTATTCCATCTCCTGTGTTGAGGGAAAGACGCTGACTGACCCACAGGGGTGTGGTGTCTTCTCCATCATTATCCACAGTATAGTGGACACGGGTGATGCGTGGTGGAGACGCTGTGATCTGTACATCATGTTAACGTATGAGGCTGTGCAGGAAGGTGAACACTGAGCCACAGATTTTGTCTATAGGTTGGGACATTTATTGTGAGTCTTTGTTGAATGAGTAGACGTGCAATTGATTTTTTTCCCCTAATGTTTTTAGATTTTGTTTGCGTTTTCCATATCATATCCTTGTTTTGTGACTTAGTTTTTCTCTCTTAGTAGATTCCTGATGATACCTCTTTGTAATGAATGATGAACTGCGGACAACATAAGAAAGAAGATGAATAATCAAAATATGTTATCGTATTCAGTATATAT
>JAUUDW010631051.1:0-11294 GCA_032361385.1 Panulirus guttatus
CACCTACCCTCCCTCTTCCCCCCCACCAGCCGAGAACAACAACATGGTAGCACTTTGTACCGACCTGCTTCTTGAATCGTTAAAATTTTGCTACATTTTCATCTTCTCCGCTGGTGAACTTGTCAATATCTCTGAGTGCAAATGTGGCACAACTTGGCCCCGTGGAACAAGAAGCTGGCCGGTGGCACGTTGTATATATCATATGAAGACTTGAATGTCGAAAAACTTCGTTTTCTTCCAGACTGGGTTCTCCCTGGACTCCACTTGACCAAGCAGATCCTCCGCTGGTTAAAATCCTGGATAGTGATTGGTCGAAGGATTGCCGAGGGTGCTCCTCCGCGCCAATCAGCAGCCATCAGCATTTGTCAGTCAATTCATCTTTTCGCTTCATTTGTGTCAGGTTGCTCTCTTATCGAGACTTATAAATTTCCAGTGCGTACGGTGGAATTTAAGTGCCTTCTCCTCCTGCTCCTCCGGGAGCAGCGCAGGGCTGGGCGGCCAGACAACCTCAGAAGATAAACTGTCCCAATGTGCGTTCCTGATGATCATTCTTCTCTCTGGGTGACGTTGGTCATTTGTCTGTCCAGACGCCCTTACTACAGCGATCCTGCCGCCACCCGTTCCCTTTGTTACCGTTGTTATTGCTTCTGTTGCTGATGTTCTCGCTCATATTCTTTCTCTTCTTGTTCTTCATACTGCTGTTGTTGCTACTTCCCCTGTTACGTTTGGTTTAACGACTGCTGTTGCTGTAGCAAACTCCTTGTGGTTAATCGGAGAAGAAGTTTCTTCGTAATGTAACAGCAAGATTCCTGCGGCAGAAGAAGGGTGTATGGTGAGGCTGATGAGGCTCTTCAAGGTCATCAACAGACCTGCTGTTGTAAGACAGCAAGATGGAACACATGAGTCTACTGAGGGTTGTCGTCAGAGCTGTGATTGTGAGCCAGATAGATGTAGGTGAACTTGTTCGTGGTCGTCAACAGAGCTATGGCTGTGAGGCAGCTAGCTAGGCTGAACAATAGTAGTGAAGGAAGAGGGTTCTGAAGATCGTATGGATTCTAGTCCATGATAAGATACCTCAAACGCTGAGGCTATATCCACTTTTAGCATCAAATAAATGAATCTTCTCCATAAGAATACTACAAGTTAATGTGGTTCACCAACTCTGTACAATTTAACATATGATGTTATGATAATCTGGTCACAGGTGTCTGCCAAAGGCTATTTCTAAACATTGTAATCCTTTTGCCTTACCGCTCATAAGGTGAGCAAAGACGGTACACGACCTAGCCGCTGCTCTGACATGAATACAAGTAAATTAAGAAGTCTTCAGTATGATTAGCTCATGTGCAAACATTAAGGGAATCCAGGTCACTAGCCCCACCAACCCTGGCCCGAAGGACCGTAGATAACAATAAGTAACGTAATGATTATATTCAAACCAAGATAAGTACAGGAAGATGTATGAGAGAGATGAGTGAGAGAATATGGCGCAGGAAATCGTCAGTTTGGTGGAGTGTGGTGAGTGTGAAGGACACAGTGAGGATATATGGTGTAGGAGGGAATTATAGTGGGGTTGCCTGAGCTACCGTACAGTGTACCACCAAAGCGGATAGACTTCTTAAGGTAAGTAAACTATATTTTGATAATTCAAAAATATCGTGCAGTGCATTCTTATAAGATGATACCTTTGAGAGTCAAGGCTTTCTTCTTGACTCCAGCTAGGTAAGGTCAGGCAAGTGACCCCCTGACCCCAGCTGGGTCGGGTCAGGCACTGTAACGACCGCTGGCACTGTCATGTTGATGACCTCGATGAGCCTCAGATTTATGACGGATCTTGTGGGCCACGGAGCCTTTCCTTCCTCCACCATGGTCTCTATCCCTGGTAACTTTAATCACTCTGTATCCCTAGAGACGTCGCTCCCCTCCGCCGCGCACGCCGTTGCTCCAGCTGTGGAAACAACAGTAACTGTTTATCGCAACAACTTTTGCTCTCTTCTAGTTGTCCTCTGCATGCTTGAACTCCAGTTAGTGGAACTGTCCTCGATATTCTTAGAGCCAAGCACTTCCTGCTGAAGGCTATGTTACTCCTTTTGTTTTCATTTCCTAATTCCTCGTTTTTCCAAATCTTATGCTGAGGGTATATTGCTAAGCTTGTTGCCACCTGTGATTACTTGCGCTTTAATGTCGATTCCATTTCTATTTGGTTGTTATAATTATGCATTTGGTGTCCAGTATGACATCACCGAGGCTACTCTAAAACGTAGGCGTTGGGAATACTGGAGGGCTGCTTCAGCTATTGCAGTGTTGTTACAGCAGCAGCACTGCCAGAAGTATTATTATCCTTAACAGCAGTGGTAATACAAGCAATAGATGTTGTTACAGAGATCGCCTACACAGCAGTAACACCAAACAAACAGCAGCTATTGTATAACTGAAACTAGACTAGCTTCCCGCCAGTTTACAGTTCTTGAAAAACCTAAAATATTGATCAACTTCATTTGTTAGATTATATAGAATAGATGTGCAGTTGATTTCAGAGTATAACACACACATGATTATATACACAAAGTTAAGGGTAGAGGGATGACGAGTGTAATACTCTCTGTCTGTAGCACACAAATAGTATACACACACACACACACACACACACACACACACACTCATGGGAGAGACTAGGAGGCTATTAAATGTTCATGTTACCACCTTGTAAACTTTGGCATTTAAGGTCCTGGTGCGACGGTCCTTGGCTCTCTGGTAAGATATACCAGATATGTTCCATCCGAATCAGAAAAGTCATATTTCCCTACCCTGTCCCAGGTCGCTGTCTCATATACATGGGGGTACGACGGGGGTTGCTGGAACTCAGTCCACAAAGACGCACCTCCCCTCTATCTTTCACTGAACATTTGGCAACACATAATTCACACAATTCTATTTTCTAAAATCACGTTACCTCTGCCTAGAAGCAAAGGGAAATAAGGAACTATCCAAGTACCTCCTGCCTGTCGTTAGAGGTGGCTAAATGGAAATATCTGGTTTGATAAAAGGTGCATACAGGCGTTATACGTGAGTGTATAGGGATCAACGGGCATTATATATGTGTCAAATGACAGGCGTGCAACCAAGAGACTCTCTGATGTAATTATTTATTGCATATATCTCTATGTTATAAATATGTATCACATTACAGATGTAATTAACTTTTTTATGAGAGTTAAACGTCTCGGTGGTTTTCAGGCCGCGGAAGGAGAGCAGGCAGAACAGGACCTTCATAAACCGACTTTAACGATACACATACACTCCTTAGTTGCAGGTGACAAAGACAATGCTTTTTGTATGCGTGCTGTTTGTAGTGTGTGTGCGTGTGTATATATATACTATTTGTGTGCTACATGTAGAGAGTATTACACTCGTGATCCCTCTACCCTTAAATTTGTATATATATATATATATCATGTCTTAACCTCATGTATGCACACATATACACTCTCGAGCGTACGCCAGGTGCCCATTCATCGACCAGCTCCAAAGGGGAGGATAAAAAGCTGGATTGTCTGTGAGCCGGCTGCACTGTCCGGGACTTGAACCTAGGCCCGTTAAGGTGGTGTGTCGCAACGACAACCACTTTACGACAAAGAGTCGAAATACGAGTGTATGTGTACATGTGTGTGCGTGTATTTGTGTTTATGTATGTGTGTATTCATATACGTTTTAATGCGTGTATGTGTGCGTATGTTTGCTTGTGTATACGTGGAGGATCCTGACTCGCTGAGCGAAATACAACCGGTGGCGTCTTTGGCCCCGCCCGGCCAGGACACAACTCCGGTAGCATACTACACAACGCTGCTGGCTAGATCACCTGCTTATCTCACAGTGGGTCAACCAACTGCTCCAACAGGCAAAGCTGCTGCTGCTGCTTCTGCTGCTGTTCTGCTGTTGCTACTGCTGCTGTTCTGCTGCTGCCGCTGCTAATACTGCTGTTACGGCTACTGTGTTTAACTCTCTAAACTCATGATGTACCAGCTATCGGGGGAGACAGTATTCACTCTACTCATGACCATAATGTTCACATGACAATCTCTGCAACATACTACTCATGAGCATCTCTGGTCATCGGGAACTGAGGCCTCTTCAGGCTATCCACCCAGCGCTGCCAAGGTATTCATCTTAAGATTCTTCTAAACTGGATCTTGTTTAATAAATCGTATTTTCGTGATGTGTGTGACTCGATAAAAAATTCAATACATCCTCATTAAGCATAAGTGCACTCAGTACAATACTGCACGCCTGCGCAGTCCTTCTGGACTTAATTAAAGGGACACCGGACCATGTTAAGTACGATGTAGCTTCTTATATATGATACTTGATTAATTATTTTCTATCAGTAATGTATGATATCCTATTGGTTTGTCAGACTCTGCATTAATTAAGCTCTTGACTTGCACTACTTATAAGGGCAGTGTGCAGTGAAGTGGTATTACTACATATCATTTAAGTACTGTGTGTCGTCCATGAACCAGTGTGTACCAGCTACGTATGTTGCTTGTCTCGGCTTATCTGTCTTGTGTTTGAGGAACAGCTCCTCGACCCTCACCCTCAGCCTTATACATGTCACAGGTACGATCATCTGCGATATGTTACGTATTGCTTTGAATCATCTACCCGTACATATCATTTTCTTTTTTTTACCTTAGTACGTATCTACTGCATTCACCTAAGTGTACAGCAAGGACGAAAGAAATTAAGATGTTCTTTGTCATATTTCCAACCTTTGTGTTCATTCATTAATGACTCAGTCATCACTGATGAGACGTCAGCAGAGAAGCGACCTAACCATCCTTGGTTCCTCTTCAGTCATTAGTTTCACAAGAACGATAATCATCATCATTTTTCATTTCATTTTTCTCTAGAACAGAATTTCTGTCCAGTTTCGTTGGGTGTGGTGGCCGAATGATAGCCGGATTATCCGACCATCGGCGTGTGGCTCCGGAAAGTTTTGGAACTTCCTCAGAACCGGCTGACTGACTCATCCGTGGCTGTGGCCGAACTGTAATGATTCTGTATGAGAAGCATAAAGCACCAACATATTCCTGTCTTTCAGTTGCTAAGTATACAATACAACGCTGACTGACATGCGTAATGCTATGAGACGGTAACCAACGACTGCGGTAAGTTATTCAACATTAATTCAGTAAACGACCGGCTGAGGACACCTACCCCAGCCACGCCTGACTGAGATTATTGACAAACTCGAGAAAATATACACAGCGAGAATATCTTCTCAAGGGGATTTGATAATGAGATAAAGAGAAAGAACATAATGGTAGAGACCCAGCGACATCTGGTCTCACCTTCAACAATTTTTTTATCTTTCTTTCGCCAGACAGTCTTTTCTTGATCGAACTCAGGCTGCATATCGTGTCGTAACATTGTTCCAGGTTTACTCTGCACTTCTGAAATTAAATTAATTCTTTTCCTTTTCTTGCTCACGATGTCAACCACGGATCATTTGTCCCTTTTAAGTGATTATTCCATGTAACTCGTCCACTTCCATGTTTATTTCAATATTCTTCACCAGAAAGCGAAGCCATATCACATTCAGTTATCGATCTAACACGTCACGAGGATATGCATAATACATCCCAGTAACCATGCGGGTCGCTGCTGAGTAACTCAAACTTTTTGAATATTTCTTAATGTATATTTAAGTTTTATTACTTTTTAGTGTTGTGAGCCGCAATCACTCTTCCTTAACTCTAGATCTACTGGATGCTGGTGTGGCTACGCCAGGCTGGCTGACTCCTCCTTCCAGCTGACACACTTATGATAGGATCGTCTTCGCCTCCCTGGCCCGCCCTCGGGACCCCACCTGATACCCCTCTAGGATTTGGTTCCTCCTTCGGATACTTGTATCCCTTTATGTCATCCTGGGAAAGTATTCCCGGCCTTGATTTTCCTTTTCATTCGCCATAGTAGTTGCGACTGATAACTTTCAAGTCTGGTGATTCACGGATGTGTTTGTCGGAGGAGTTTCTTACACTTATGGCAGTTGGCAACAAGTTGAATAATCAAACTACTTTCTCTCTCTTCGAGAGCCACCTCTTCCTCCTAACCTGTGGCACTACACGTGCACTAGGCGGCTCTAGCCAAGATGCCGTTGACTTGGCCTCCCTCTCTTAACGTAGTCTGATTCGTTCTTTCTGATCTGCCTTAGTTTCACAGCTTCCCCTTCTATCTGTTCTCTTTTTCTTCTCTCTCTCTCTATTCTTCTCCTCCTAACTTCCTTTCCTATCTTTGAGTGCCATATCCCAGCACCCTCCTCCCCTTAGCCTCTGCTCTGCCCAGCCGCCTCCTGTCCTTCCCTCCTCGTCCTGGGCCCGTCCGTCCCCACACTGCCCGTGTCGCACGTCACCGGCGACGCAAGTTATCTATTAATGAGAAGGATGTCGGTCTCCGAATTCCTCGACCCCAGATATCGGCTTCCTGGTTACGCGCGGGGCTCAGCTGGTCGTTACTGAGATGGATTTAAGATATTTCGAGGTCGTCCGATGAGGATGGTGGAGATGTTGTTGTTACGATTTGTTACTAAGGAATGGCTGGAGGTTGTGGGCTGTGTGGGATGTGTTTCTTCTAATGTGAGATGGTTAACTGAAGTCACTGGCTGCTAGGGGGGATATTTTGATATGAATCTTTCTCTTTATCATTCCTTGTGTCCTGCATCATTGTTAGACATGTTGATGTTAAAACAGCAAACGCTGTGACTCATGCTGTGTTATCTTTGTTGTTATTATATTCCATTCTTAGCAACTAGGACCTTATACAGAAGGTAGGCTGGAAAGATTCTGTAAAGTAGCGTCGATGACTCTCAGTCCTCCAAAGAGATTAAATGAATAATTTTTCCAGTTCTTAAAGTCTTACCTGTTTAACTATATCCAAGACATAAATAAAGGAAGTATCACAAGTCTCAAACCGTCTCCAAACACAAGTCACGCAAGCCTTGACTCCAAGCTTCCACTGTGTCACAGGTTCGAGTAAAGGCCTCCTCCCCCACCCTCACGATTCGAATTCCCTCAAAGGATCGAATGAAGACCTCCACTTCCCACTCTCCGTTCTTCGAACTGTCTCAAAGGATCGAGTAAAGACTTTTCTTCCTACCTCTCCAGTGTTTCGAGAGGTTTTACACACATGCCCAAACATCTCCTTCATGCACTGACACAAAAGCCAGCAGTCTCTCAGTGCAGGAGGGGCAATCAATAAAACACGCCTGTGTCTGATTATCTCTTGGCGTCAAACATTTAGAATGAAATAGGTTGGCCATTTCCCTCATCAAATGGAGATGAAAAGGATCTTGGGCTTTGAGAGGGATCATATCTCCGTGAACGGTCAGTTATTATTAGACAAAGGCTTCATTTAGATAGATGAAAGGAACATCCTCCTGTGTGGAGCTTTGATGGCTCTGGAGCGCAAGGTGGAAGCCTTGACTGAGGTGACTGTGGTAGTTGATGGAGATTATGGCGGTTGATGGGGATTGCGAAGGTTGACGAGGGTACTAGTGAGCGTTGATAACCGTTGTGCTTGATGTATGCGATGGTTGATGGGGATGATGTCGCTTTTCACGAGGTTTGTCTTTCTTGATGGGGATTTTACCAGTTGATGTCAATGGTTGCGGTGGGAAGATTATGACGGCTGATGGAATTCATAGCTACTTATGATGGTATTGATGATCAACAGGAATTGTTGTAGCTAATAGGTGACTCCTGTGGTCATTAATCACAGTAATTGATCTAGGGCACATTGGTTGGTCGGGAAACATAATTTGTGGATTGTGTCGTTTTACGGGATGATTGTGGGTGGTGATGACTGTGGATGTGGCAGAGACTGTGGTTGGTGATGGAGGTTGCATGAACTAATGGTAACAATAGTGTCTGTTGGGGGACTGTGATGATTACAGAGGCTGACAGGCACTGTTATGGTTGATGGTGGTTTCGGAGGCTGATGGTACAGTATTTCTTTAATGACTTTGACAAGTAATTCAGTTCTTAATGACAATGATGATTGTAAGTGATAGTGTTTGGAATTGTTATCCTAAGTGTGTTAGTGGTTGTAGTGATGTTGAATATTCCTCTAACATTTGGTGATTTTGTAAATATTTGGTGATTTTAAGGGTTCTGGTGACTTACGAGTCTTTGGGGACGTCAATGGTGGTTATTTATAGGGACTGCCATGGTAGTTGATGTTTGCGATAAATGACGAAAATTTTTCGAGGATGGTGACGTAGTGGCTGATATTTTCATGGTTTCTGACAAAGGCGATTGTGAACGAAAATTTTTATGATCGGTGAAGACTGTTCTGGCTGGCATAAGATTTGCATGATCCTTCCTTCTTTCATGTTTCGACTATCATTAACCCAACTATCTGTCCCTGTCCATCTTCCCCTTCATCACAACCTCCGCTGATGCGCATAACTCTCCCAGGTACTTAATCAAACCCACAGCATCTCACCTTGTTCTTTGATCTTTCTCCTGCTTCTCTATCCATCACTAGTTCCCCCTCCCATTCCTGCTTTTTTTCTCATTATTCAGCTGTTATCACTTTTTTCCCCCCTTGCTCCTTCCCCTGTACAGCCAGGTCCTCCTACGACTCATGTATCGCCTCATCTTCCTCCTCTACATTATGTTGCTCCTCCCCGTTCTCTCCTTCCACTGCCGTGCCTGCTGCTCCTCATCCATCTTTTCCACCTTTTCGTCATTCTCTCCCTTCCCGTTGTCATTTTCCATCTCTTTTACTTATTTACTCTGCTGGTTTTCTTCCCTAGTCTCCTCTTCCACCGAATGCTCCGTCCTATCTTTCCTCCTCTCCTTCTTTTCTTCTTCTTCCTCCTTTCTACTTTAATCCATGTATTCCTATGTTCATCTGCCTTTTCGATTTCGTCTCCACATGTATACTCATCTATCATTAATAGGTTCTTGCAGCCTCGTATCTTCCCGTTTGAATAGTTCCATCTTTCCTGAGTCCAAATCTTTTTCGCCTTCCTTTTTACCCCATTTTTCTACTTCACTGACTCCTTCTCTTTTCTTTGCTTATTTCCTCTTCTCCTGCGGCTTCACCCCTCCCTTTATCGCCCTCCAGATTCTCCTGACTCTCGTGTCTTCTGCTCTACCGTCACAAGTGCTGGTTGTGCACTTGTCGTCGGTATGAGGTTGCGGACTCGTCACCATTCTGTCTGTCTGTCTGTGTGCTTCTCTCTCACTCTCTCTCTCTCTCTCTCTCTCTCTCTCGTGCTCGCCCCATGCCCCTTCCATCCATTGACTCATCTGTCCTAAATAACCCTTTACAAGGTATCTGCAAGAGCCATCTGCCTCCCGCGCCCTCTCCCCTGCCCGTCAATCTTCTCCATCAATCCCATGTAAGCCTATATTGCAGGGACCTCTCTCACCGTCCTCCCTCATCTTCCATCACATGTCCCTCACTCTCCATCTCTTTCATTCACCCTCCACCATTCTTCTTTCTGTTCCAATAAACCTTCCTCACATTCCGTTACTCATCCCTCACCCTTTACCAATCCTCCCTCCTTTTCCATCGCTCTCTTCACACTTCCATCACTTTTTACTCACAGTCCATCGTTTCTCCCTCACCGTCCAACTTTGCAATCCTGTTCCGATACCCCTTCCCCTCTTCCAATACAGCTTCACACTAGGTTACTCTTACCCCATTCTCCATCGCTCCTCTCCTACACGTTATATCATGCCTCTCTCAACCTCACCTTCCATACTCCCTCGATCAATCCTTCTTCCATCATTCTTGTCATCCATCACTCCTTCATATAAATCCCATTTCAGTTCTCTTTTACCCTCGCCCTCCCTTATTCCTCCCTCACACTTACCTTCTATCCTTCTTACCTCACCCTTCTCCACTCCTCTCTCACCCTTACCTTCCATCTTCCTTACCTCACCCCACCTCCCATCGCTATCTCTTTCTCTCATACTGCTCCCTTACTTACTGTCACTTTTCCCTCAATCTTCACACTAATCTCTCATTCCCCATCACTCCTCCTTCACCCTCCATTACTCCTTTCTCAGCATCTACCCTGTTCCCTCACCCACTATCTCTCCTCCCTCACTATCTACACTACTTTTTCATCCTTCCTCACCCTCCACACTCCTCCCTTACCCGATCACTTTCTCAGTCCCCACAGTGCTCCCTAACTTCAAAGGCACCCTACTGTCCATACTTTCCACGAACATTCTCCCTCTCTCCTCACGCCACCACCTCTCCTACACCACTACCCCTCCCCCTCCCATTGCTATACCACTGCACCTTAGTCTCTCCCCACACCTCCTCTCACCTCCCTCATAGTCAATATTCTTGTTAATAACTTTATTTTTCAAAATCCTGGTCTTTGTCAGCCCCGTTACCAACCACACTACCAACTTGCTCATCGTTACCAGACATACCATCACTCTACCCCCTGCTCATTGTTACCAATCCTTTACCATCCCTTCCCCTACTCATTGTTATCACTATTATCAGCCACACTATCAACCTCCTCCTGCTAACCATACCAGCATCCTCCCCCTACGCCAATGCCAGCACCACAGCACTCTACCCCTTTAAATCGAGTCTATACAAATACTTCAGTGGCATCTACCATTAGTAAATAGGACTGTTTCAGAAAGTAAAAAAGATTTATGTTTAAACATTAAACGTCTCTTCAATCGTTTCAGGTCTAACCCTCCTCTCTGGAAAAGTCCACTGGTTCTCACTTTCCTAAGAATTCCCTATGGCAGTGTCCTCTCTTGATATAGCGCGGCGGTCCTTCTCAGCTATTTCCCTACCGCTCTGTTGAGCCGGAGGGAGCGTGGGTCGGGAGGCAGCCTCTGCTTTACTATCCCGTCTCTACCACAAATATGATTATAACCGCAGATAACCTCGTCATGGACCATCATGTCTCCTATTATCTGTCCTTCCCATGTACAACATGTTCTTCCCCCTACCCACTGTTACCAACCACACTGCTTCCCTCCCCATCTCCTCTCCCCCTTTTAGCCCTCTTCCTATCCCTTCTCCCCACCTTTCTTCCTCCTTCCTCCCTCTGATTCCACATCACTTCTTTACGTCTCCACCTCTGCTGTGCCCTCCTCTTTCTCTCCACTCTCCTTTATCCTCCACCCCCTCCTGCACAATATCAGCTCCTTCTACTCCTTCAAAATCCTTCCTCTCCCTCTCCCTCTCCCCCTCCCATATCCCCTTCCTCCCTCTCCATCTCCCATCCCCCCCCCCTCCTTTCCTGGTGC
>JAUUDW010631062.1:0-11293 GCA_032361385.1 Panulirus guttatus
TGGCACTTGGTGGATTCCTAATCATCATCAGCAAAAGCTAGAGAAGTTTATGCAGCTAGTAACCATGCATTAGATTTAGTTGAGATCGTGTTATCTGTGCTGTCTGGTCCATGATTTAATCTATGAAGAGTACTTCGGAACCTGCATTGTGTGAATTGTTTACTAGCAAAGCTTTCGAGTGATAAACTGAATCAGTGACTCTGGTTGCTCTGTGGTAACGGGAAACTAGATGTATAGTGTGTAGTAGAACATGTATGACAATCAGGAAACCGCTTGGCCAAAGCTTTGGAAGAAAAAGGGAGGCAGTGTACGTGAGAACCGCGGGTGAAAAACTCGAGAATTGACACTAAGAGAGAACGCTCACTCTGTATGAAACCCTGAAGCCTGCAGCCGACGGGACCCAGGATGTAGTGTTGGTAGAAGTCCTCCAGCATGAAGAGCGTGGGACACAAGGCCGCCAGCAGGAGGTCAGCCACAGCCAGGTTCCCGACGAAAAGGTTGACGGTCGTGCGGAGGCGCCTGGTTCGACAAAGGAGGTACAGGATGGTCGTATTTGCCACCACGCCCACCTGTCGGGGTATACCACAAGACCTCAAGCTCTCCACTTGCTGCTTTTGATGCCAATATCTCTCTCTTTGCCTTGATATTTGTCAACTAACTTGTCAAAAAGCCTTCATGGTAATTTGTTTTTGCTCTCTCTTATGTGATAGGCTCCACCAGACTTACTAAACCTTCTTAAAGCTTTAAACTTGCGTTTAGGGATGTACAACATTCCACCATAATGCATAAACGAGAAGAGGGGACAGGACTTGTGTTGCTGATTGTACATAATGAAGAGGGAGGTTGACGGGACCTTTGGAGATGCTTGGAAGTGTTCAAGAAGTGTTGGCAGTGCATAAGGGGAGGAGTAATTAGCAGGGTATGTTAGAAATGTCAAAGGCTCTGACCAGGATGATAGGTAGCATGAAGAAGACCTTGACGGCCACCTCAGCCGAGCTCTTGCGGACCCAGATCTCGCTGGGGAAGTTCATGCAGACGGTGATCGTCATCCTCGTGTGCCAGGGAGACTGATCTGCAAAGCCAGGGAGAGGTTAGGGAGAAGGCAGGCGGGTTGAAGTGGTATTTAGTGTGTGAGCGAACAGGAGGCACAGTATGTATGAAAGAACATTGAGGATAATGTAGAGATGAACTGATAATACAACTCATTGCTGAGGCTATTTGTCCAGTCTGTTCCTTTATTTCTTTTCTTGTATTAAGGAATGCAAAACTTACACTTTAAGGCCTTTTTGCTACTCAAAACTGAAGGTGTATGGCGGAAAGGCATTACAGCGTATTGAGGTACTGATATAAAAGGTATTCTGATATATGATTTGTATCAGGTTGCGATATAAGTATTTTACTGGCGGGGAAACGTACACAGGTTGCCGTTGATGCAGGTGTGGGCCCGGTGCCACACGTCCACGACACACCAGTCCAGATGGGCACAGTGCATGGGTCCAGGGTCCTCGACCTCACCGTCCAACCCCATCCACTCTGAGTCTCCGCGGTGGTAGCTCCTCCCCCAGGAGCATACCGGCGTGCTGTGTCTTGGCCGTTGTGATCCCGCCTCAGGTTCTCCTGAAGGAGGAGGAGGAGGAGGAAATGTATTCGAAGATCCTTCAGTGTCCGAGTCTCGGGTGGTGGAAGCCCCAGGGCTGACGGGTCTGTAGTCTCGTAGTCTGGAACAGATCTTGTAATGATGGTCACAGCAGACCGGCAGCGGGAAAAACCCGTCAGTAGCTGTTAGAACGTTGCCTGTGATGCCCCAGTGATCGTTGGTGCTATCGGACGATCTAGGGTAGTCTTCGGTGCTTTCAGGAATTTCGGTGGTGTTACTGCTACTGGATTCCACCTTCGGATGATCGGTAGGGTTATCAGACAATGATGGAAGATCTCTTTGGTTGTCAGGGCGTTGGAAATATTCATCTTGACCACGGGAAAAGTCTGCGTGGTAGGTCCCGTCTGCCAAAGATTGTGGACGAGAGGTAATGCTGGGCTTTTCATCAGTGTACTGGCTTGCTGTCTGCTGATTAGTTTTCTTCTGGGGTTCCAAGTAATGGTTGTAATCTTGTATCATTCGATTCTTCATGGATTTCTCATGACTATCATATTGTAATTGCATGTATTTAGATCTGTGTTCGTCTGAGAGATCTTGGTAGGTGTTATATACAGAATCTCCTTTGGAAGCTTCATCATCGTGTGATCCCTCTATTCTAAGCTCACTCTTTAGTGAGTTCACTGGACTGCTAGATACAGATGTGACGCCTTTTGAGGTGGACGAAGAACTGCTGCTGCTGGTTGCGTCCTCTCGTGTATGGAGGTAGAATGGCTGGGAAAGGGCATCATCCAGCGGAGGATCACTCTTAGTTGGTGGCTGTTTCCTCTCCGTTGACCGGGTGGTAGTTTGCGTTGGCCGTGTTGTCGTCTGTGCTGGCCATGTAGTCGTTTCTTTCAGCCAGGTGGGCGCGTGGTTCAGCCACATGACCTCTCTCTGTTGCCAGCGATTCGGGAACGAGTGTGGTGGATGGAACACCATGATGTCCCGAGGAATAGCACGACCCTCCGGCAGCAAGAAACAGATCAAAGGAATCACACAGACTTTCGAGAGGAAGAGCTTAACCCCCTTCCTCATGGCTGGTCCAAGAGAGAATTTCTGACTATTATCTCTTAGTTCTTGCAAGATCTTGATCGGATATCACACGCAGACACATGATGCAAAACTCAGACTCACAGACCCAAATGCACATCACTGGTTGGAACCATTATAGCAGCCATTGATATAGAGTGAAAGGTACTGATCATATAAGCCAAGTGGGCTTTATATTCCCTTTGAAGTCTTGTCTACTTCGTGTGAATGTAAGTCAGGTTGCCAGGAAGTTGTTAGGTAGCTCGATGTCTTGATTAAAGGAAGAACCTGGAAAGGGAAAAGGCAGCTTCCAAATATCTCAGGGCCCCGAATTGCCTGGGTCAGACGAAGTTAGGGGTCCTACGAAGATCGACTCTCCTCAAGTCAGACTTCCACGAAGATCAGCTCCTCCGAAGTTAGGGTTTGACGTAGACCAAATCCATGAAGTTAGGGTCTAGCGTAGATCGTCCTTCCCGAAGTTAAGGTCCCATGACTCGTACTCTACGGTCCCTTGGTATCACAAGGAGGTTAGAGTCATCAGTTAGGTTCTCTTCCCACTTGCAGCTTCACAAAATACGGATCACGAGGTTACTGTTCACCCACACACTAGGATTACATGAAGCACCAAGTCACTCGCATCGCATGATGTACGAACTTAGATCCCCACATAGTTGATGTCCCAAGTTAGAGTCCGTGCAGTAGCCTCCACAAAGTTTCAAAGAGCCACACTGAAGCTCGCACCAAGTTAGTCGACGCCAGGTTATTGGTGCACAAAGTTATGGTCCCCCTACGAATTCGGGCGCAGGCCAAAGGGCGAGGTGCTTTCAGGAGGAGGTCTAAGACGAGACTGCCGGTTTTGGTGGGCGGGTGCCTGCGGCTCGCCCACAAGTTATCATTTTTCAATGGGGTTCGCATCGGTCATGCGCTAATGGGTCATGTGAAGAGACTTGGTTCATTCCCTCTCAAGAAACCACTGCAGGTAACATCGTGAGGCCGAAAGTCCGACCCTTCAGCACGAAGGCACGACCACTGGAGCAAGACGGTGCAACTGCTGGTTATAATGAATGCCCTGGCCCTTAGACCTGATCCACTGTAGTTACGTCAGCGGCCAAGCCATCAGTATCCAGGGGCCGTACCATCGTCCTCGTGGGTCATACAGTCATTCTGAAAGGGGGTTAAGTCGAAGGTACAGAAAATGAGGAAATGGCTACAACTTCGACTAAGTCCCATATGCTGTTATATCTTCAAGACGCTTTTATGAGGTGGTTAAACTCTATGGAAATCATAAACTGAAGATTGTTCTCTAACGCCTATTGCTCTGAAACCAGTTGAATTTGGAGGTGAGGTAATGCAGGTATCACCAATGTCGTAGAAGGGGACATTTTTTCTCCAGAGAATAAAACTATTTGAAAAGACCTTTGGCTGGGAAACCATATTCCTGACGAAGACGAGCGCCCTAAGAGTTTCCCATCTGACTAGAGACCCTATGGAGGACGTGCAGACGTTATGACAGAGGAAACTATACTGGTGTTTTTATACGATTTCGTACTTGACATGATTCCTATAATACTGAGCTCCCATTGGACGAGACAAGAGAGTCAGGTATGGTAAGGTGCCTCCTGTTTTACTATCCTGTTTCTACCACTACTAAGTTAGACCTAGATTTTTCTTTTTTAAAGATTACCTCGTCATGTGAGCATCAGGTCTCCTGTTACCTGTCCTTCCCATGTCCACACTAGTGGTGCTCCGCTCAGCATGAGCGCCTTGTGTAATCCCGGCAGGCACTCCATCACCGTTTGTTGACCTAGCTAAGTGCAGGGCCAGGCGGCCGCCCGCGCTAAACTATACTCGAAGCGGCACGTCCTTGGGTGTTTGACGCACACACACACACAAGCGGGGAAATACCTCTCACACGACGACGGAAGACTGAGGTCATTTCAGGGTGAGGCTCGGTTCTTAGGCCACCAAGCAACAACACAGTTTTCCATACACACACACACACAAACCAGTTGTTCACTCCACTTTCTTCCAGTTCATCTGTAGGAAAGTACACGCTCGCAAATCAATGCCGCGTCCGTCCAAAGTTTGCTGACCACAGCTTAAAATTATTACCTCAGCTTGGGCGTCCACCTGCACGTTAATCAGTGGCTTCCAAGTAGAGTTGTGATAAGATCATAGGAGGACCGACGTATCGTTATCAAAGGTGTGTTTGGATTGCGTCAGGGGCCCTTACATTATACTAATTAGTGTGGTTACACCTAATTATGCAACGATATATACATCTGAAATATTCTTTAAGCTCTGGCCTACCCCCTAGATATGTCCCTCTCACCCATACTCCCACTTGAAATGCTTTGTCTATCTAGACAGTAATAAAATTGTGGTATTGGCTGTGAAGGATTGGTACGTGGTAATATTTTTGGTACCCGGCCTCTTGAACCGATCGTATGAAGACTACAAAGGCGTCCTGCTATGGCCTACCTACATATAATAAGTTTGGTCACAATCCAGTCACAAGGAAATTGCACACATACACGAAACACTGTGATAAAGGTGGTGTCAACATATGATTCCTGGCGTCTTAGAGCCAGCGCAAAGATGGATGGAATTGCTCCTTACCTACCGCCGGTCCCGGGGTGACTGGTCACTCATAGAGTGGTATCCCAAACACACACAATGTGTGGTCAGGACGGATGATAGGGGATGGTGTGAATACCTTCCTCCAAACATTATTTTCATATAGGAAAAAGAAAGAGAGACACGGCTTACTTGCCATTTCATTTGACCTCAAATCAACTCGTTGATCTATATCAAATGTCGTACATTCTGCAGTGTGTTGATAAAGAAGAAAACCTTAACTATATAAAATCTCTCCAGTCTATGTGAATACCTTAAACTACGCTCTTTACTGGACAAGAAAAGCGTATCTATTCTACAATTTCTAACGGTAACATTGCTATAAATGTGTAGCTTATCACAGTGCTTGCTTATGTAGAGAAAGGATTAGGAATTTTGGAATTCTGCTTATATCTGTTTTACTATTTTAAATATATCTTCTGATGAGTCTATATGAACTGGATATAAACTACAAATGTACGTAAAAACACACATACAATTCCTAAAAAAACAATATCACATTATTGACACAAGTTTTATAGAATTCTGAGCATTATAGTAAGGTACTTAAGGTGGACATTACACAGTTTTGCAGAAGAGCTTTGGGTTATAAAGACAAGGAATACGTCTCCATAATCGTCTTCCAAAGCTGATTTATTGTTGGGTGTATCCATCGTAAGTTGTTTAAGTTTGGTACTCCCTGTAAGATGGCCTAATTGGTGTTGGTATTCCGGAGGACAGACGACTTATGCAAATGAAGCAGTCGGGTTGAAAAGTGGGCATACCTATTTCATTAGGGGGGAAGCACCGTGTACCGTAAGCCAAATGGTGCACATTCATGGCCTCGAAGGTACACCGTGTGTGAATAATTACTTGACAGCACAGGTATCCTCATGAAGGAGCTTTTGGGGAAATGAAGAAATGAACGAATAAAGTAAAAATCTGTAATACCTTTTTCTGTGCGTTTTAGCTCTGCATTTTTCATTAAAGTCGTGGACACAGAATTATGAATTAAACTTTGCTCTGCACGCATGGAGATTGCTATGCTGTATATTTCTCCCAAGGAAGGTGTTCTTGTTTCCTTCACGTGTATTCCAACGCCCTCCGCTCTCTTAAAACGTATTTTCTAATTGTTTTTGGGATGTCACTTCATGTATGATGCTTCCTTGCTGTCACGAACCGTGTTAAGAAGTTTAACTTGTGTGTCACAGAGGCAGAGATGTCTCACTGTTCTTTGGCACAGTGTAGTCACGTCTAAGAAAAGGTTTCATTGTGTGTATCTTGCCCAGTATTCATGAATTGGAAATAGGACATTACATTTCTTTAATCCGGCAGAGGGCGCGGTGGCTCCAACATGTACAACCGTCAGACATTCCACCTGCTTTTTATACACATATACAGTCTCTAATTTTGATTGTAATTACGCTACACTGGATTACTAATACAAGTAACTCCCTCTTAGCGTACCTGCACGGGATCGTGACGGTGATTAGTGTGGTATCAACACCACCATTCCTTCGTCAGGCGGGTACTCCTTCTTCAGGGTGTCATACTTATGGGCAGTCGCTGTTTAGTATGACATACTGTGGTAGCCTGACTCTTTTCTTCCCACAGCACGGAGGTCCTTGTGTCGACTCTTTCCATACTACACCGTTCGTCTTCCTTGTAACGAGTTGTGACATACAAGCGTCAGTGCCATTTGTTGAATGTAACATTGTAATAACAACCTTTCGTCCATGCCCTGAACACGACATTCGAACGCTATCCATTCTCCCTCGAGACTGAATATGACATTCTGTCACCAACCATATTTCTTTGCTTTGAACGTGACATTCTAACACCTTCCTTGCCTTCAGTATAAAAGTCTAACACCATACGTTCTTCCTTGACTTGAATATTATAGTATAACACCACCCATTCTTCCTTAAGTTGAATAAAACACCATCCATTCTACTTTCACTTGAATGAACTATTCAAACACCAACTCATCCTTTCTCAAGTTGAATGAAACGTGCTAACGCCAACCATTCCTCGAACTGAATGAAACATACCAAAACCAACTGTTGTTCCTTGAGTCGAATGAAACACAAAACCATCTTTCCTCTCTGCGTTTCGTTCCTTGGTACGTCAGACAGTGTTGTCTTCAGAAACAAATGTGCCAGTGACCCCTAAAATTCTTCGTGAGGCCACCGAACTAGCGAGGAGTGAATATAAAATTGCATAAAATATGTTCACTTCAGGTCTTGATTTGACCCTTCAGTGTCATCGGGTCAAAAGAGCTCGCTCAATAACATTTTCCTGGAGGATGATAAACACTGTAGTGACCTCTTGTCCACCCGGGTCATGCAAGGTCATGGGAGGATCTTGAGCTCCGCGGTGCGGCGGTGACCCCTGGTGTGCTTCCTCAGGAGGACCAGGTCATGCAGGGTGAGTCCCCGCCACGTGCGGAGTCCCTTCATCACGTGCAGGTTCTCGCACGTGTCCACCAGAAGCCGGGCCGCCGACAGCCCCAAGACGCAGTTGTACAGCTCCAGCACCTGCAACGCGCACCGCAAGTGTTAAAAAAAAAGACTCCTGCTGGGGAGGGACGGTGTTGGAGGGAGAGTGGGGTTTCGAAGGAAGTTACGTCACCAGGGGGGAGACGGGTGTGGGAGGGGGGTGTTGGGAGACGAGGGAGGGGAGGGAGGGATAGAAGTTACAGCTGCTGAAACACCTGCTACGTGGTGGAGAAGCACACCTGTTGGGGTGCACGTGTTTGGGGAAGGATGGTGTTTAAGGAAGGACCAGTCTATCAGAATTTGAGAACACATTTTTTGATGCTTTCAGATCACAAAGCTCTCGTTATAGGGGTGGTAGGGGATGTAACTGAAGGCAACTAATGCTACTGAAGGCAACTGGTGTCACTGAATGTAACTGATGTCACTGAAGGTAACTGATGTCACTGAAGGTAATTGATGTCACTGAAGGTAACTGATGTCACTGAAGGCAATTGATGTCACTGAAGGTAACTGATGTCACTGAAGGTAACTAATGTCACTGAAAGCAACTGATGTCACTGAAGGTATCTGATGCTAGTGAAGCTATCGGAAAAGTCATCCAATGTGTCTTTTTGAGACCTGAAATCTTTCTGGCTTTCTCGAGGGACTATATGAAAAAACTCTTCGTATAGAATATTGGAATTTAGTGATCTTCAGTGATATCAAATTCACGTATTACCCCCAAAAAATGTTATCCAGTATGGCGATGGTGACCGAAAGCTAAAGCTCGGCTCAAACAACCTGGTCCAACTCACCTCGAGTCTGTTCATCCTGTTGACCGCCAGGACCTCCAGCAGGTCGTTCTCCACGAGGTTCGTCGGGCGGCAGACGAGGCGCCGCAGCAGGAAGCACTTGCGGAGGGCGGCCACCAGCCCCTGCCGCACCAGCGTGAAGTCCTTGGCCCAGGCCTTGGGTCCCACGCCCGTCATGCAGTCCAGCTCCAGCACCTGCGGCAGTGATATCTGGGTTAACCTCCCCAGCAGCGCTACTAGGGTTTTCTCCCCAGCACCTGCGGCCGTGGTGTTAGCGTTATCTTCCCAGCATGTGCAACAGTGGTACTTGTGTTACCTCCCCCAGCATGTGCAACAGTGGTACTTGTGTTACCTCCCCGGCACCTGGTGCGGTCGCACTTGTGTTACCTCCCCGTCACCTGGTGCGGTGGCACTTGTGTTACCTCCCCGGCACCTGGTGCAGTGGCACTTGTGTTAACTCCCCGGCACCTGGTGCAGTGGCACTTGTGTTACCTCCCCGGCATCTGGTGCAGTGGCACTTGTGTTACCTCCCCCGGCACGTGCATCAGTGATACTAGTGTTACCTCTCCCGCGCCAGTGTTACTTGTGTTACAGTAATGGTTACTCTAGTAAACACACCGTCTTTGGCACCCGACTTGGCGTTGCTTAGATTCTATAAAGATTTTATAGATGCTGTTAGCTATTGACTGAGGTTACCGAAGCTCCCACGTCAGGTGATTAAGGGGTCACTATATGTATATACTAGTTATAATCTATTAAATACACCAGTTTATAATCTACTGATAAAAGATAAAAGGTCAGCCTGATAAGGGTTTTGCCCCCTTGTACGATACGAGGACATGTTCACCCCCATCACTCATGTTCTCGTTTATACACGAACATCTTTAGCCGTAAACACGTCTTGGTATTCTGGCAATGACGAGAGGGAAGAGCGTAGGGGGCGTCTCTCTCATAAGTGGATTATGTAGATCTAATGTGAGGCACATATGACGCCACTCTCTATCGAGGTGCTGAGCTGCCAACCCTTTCATCCCACGTGCGTCAGGTAGATGATTTTTAACCCTTTCGAGTGTGGGAGTAATCTTTTTCATACCTAAAGCGCGTCAGGCAAAGTTAGGTTCCTCCATGAAACCAATTAACTAGGGTACACTCGGATAGTTGTTAGATTTCCTCGTGTTCGTCCCGGTAGCTTGCTGGCATATTTTGGGGTGATCTTGACCTCATTCGGCAGTCCATTGGGGTCCAATCATGTGGCTATAAACTGCTCTCACGTGCAAGGTATTTCCGAAATCCTCACGCGACGGTTGCTTCAATATTCCACTGTCACATTCCGTGGTAGATTTCCAGGTATGTGTGAAAATGTGTAAGTAACGACACTTAAATATTTCTCCTTAACGTGAACCAGAGACCTGACTTCACATGACAAGCCCCAGTGGCTTAAATGAACCCGGCGGATTTTGATATTGTTCTGACGCATCGTGAATGATGTCATGTTAGTCTCAGCCCGAGTCTTCTATTGACACTGTAGTTCCTGGCGTCACAGCACCGGTGGTGTTGTACATTCCCCCGACTCAGCTGAACTACAAATGAGAATCCTAAAGTCTTGCGAGATCTGATTTTGGTCAGTGTTATGGTTTTATCTCCCGTGCCATCGCTTAAACTCTGACCACTTGAGAGCCTCACAGATGCGGACGCACGCCCGTACTCGGGCTGTCTGGCTAGCCCACGCGCAACTGTTTTCAAAACCTCTCGATCATGATTTTACGTCACTTGGGTATGGTGGCGTGACGTTCCACCGGACCCCGTCAGTTTCAGGTCAAGATTCGCACCGTCGTGCTAACTAGCGGTGTTGTACTTCCCCGGAAGGGGATGTTCTGTACACCTGATCACCCCCGTGGCCGGTGTGGGGGCAAGGAAGACGTCGCCAACCTGCGTCAGGCTAATGTGAGGCTTGGTTAGTGACAGGAAGTCCTCTTGTAAGACCACCGTGTTGGAACCTGACGATGAAACTCACTCGAGGTGCTGGCCTGAGGCCAGAAGCGACTGAGAGTAGTACATGTTTCTCTCGATCCCTCTCGGTATAATTAAGTGACCTCATTATAAAATGGAGCTTATCTAATTAACTTCATCTAGAAAGGAGTGTATATACATATTCCTTCATTTGGATATCATGCAAGCAATCGCTTCAGTTTTATTCATCGTGTATAAATAGAGTGCATGACTACGGTGCAACTAGTGCATACTCGGCCCAGAGTTAGCAAAAGTATATCTTAAATATACTTTACAATGGTTTTGGAGGCCTCCCCACCACAACACGGCTTCGGGCTTAAATCAAAGCTGCTTACAAGATGTCCTCTGTCGAAACTCACGAGTGGGAGGAGTCGAGACCCATCTCTTCTTTTTGGCGCATCAGAAATCCTTTATGGTTACGCTACGTAATTAGAACCCCTTTTGAGTATGTTGGGTATGTTGGTAAGTGAACCTCTTCGGGTCGAAGGTTGGTAGAGGACGTGTGTGAGGTAGGGAAAGGGAGCGTTACGTTACAATCGTCAAGGGGGCGTTACTACAGTCGTCAGCGTGGCAGTATTGCCTTGTTTGTTGTTGTTATCAGCAGGTGGGTGGGTGCTCCACCTCCCTGCTGTCACCCACCTGCTTCGCCTCACAACTCATGGCCACAGCGCACTCACTCATACACCACCAGGACTTCCTGTCTAAGTATTACT
>JAUUDW010631073.1:0-27337 GCA_032361385.1 Panulirus guttatus
GAAGTCCAGCCGTAAGATGGTTGGTTGAAGGTGCTGGACTCTCATATACCCAGAGGCAATACTTAGTTAGGAGCCCAGGAGGCTCCGCTCACCACGATGGTCGGACGGAGACTGATCCTGGCCAGCTGCTGGACCCTCATGGGGTGGCTTGTGTACACTTGATGGAGGATGGAACTCTCTCACCACAATGTCGCACGTGCATCGTATATATATGTGTGTGTGTGTGTGTGTGTGTGTGAAAGGAGGAAAATGGACTTAACTCAGAGGTTGCGATAGAGGTTACGAATGTGAAAATGCTTGAGGGAAGTTTGTGGTTTGCTTCGATAGCATTAGCTCCGTCTGGCGCCGAACAGCTCGAGGCTGTCAACCCAAAAGAAGTTAGAGGGGTAGCTGGTTGGTTGGTTGACCATGCGAGGCTATATATTCTACCGCTCTGGAATATGGAATGTATGATAGATCTACCTGAACTTGGACGAGGGGCACATGAAGGCTACAAGTCTTTCTGACCACCTGGAGAAATGTTGTTCAAGATTGCTGAAAGGAAATGAATGGATTTGTCTCTTTGATCTATAGCTGGTCCTACAGTTTTAGAAAAAATGTCAGGTCAACATGAATTTTCTTTCGTTTTTCGAAGGTGAATCGTAACTCAACCGTGATTTCTCAGCTTTTTGAAAAACCTATTGTCCATGATCGCAAAGTCTATGGAGGAATATATATCTATATTTATCTATCTATCAATATATATTGCATATATAACTGTTAAAGTGGTGCATGGAATCATCCTACGCCCCCCATGTTAGGACTTCTGGTCTTACTTTCCGTCTCATCAAAACAGGACTACCAGGCTAGTCTTACCATCTTCTCTTTACATGCGCCATTCACCTACTAAAACCTCACTTATTTTCTTCACATAAATTCTCTTGCCATCTCTTGTCTACACAATCGTTTGCAATATGATCATGATAGAGTCTGTCAAATCTATGGCCCCTGGTCTTCGGCATCATGGGGCTCTAAAAATCTTCGGGTTTCCGCCTGACTCTACTGCCAATGAGAGGGAGGGCTCAGACGGTAGCAGTACTGACCCCTCCCACGAACTTTCCCTCTCTGATTCACCTGTCTTTTTCTTTTCAATATACCAATGATTCGCGGTCTCTAAAAGTCTGTCTTTGGTTGAAAACTATCTGTGTGGTACCTCTCTTAACATCTTAGTTTTCTCTGAGACCCATTTGTTAAATAATGTTCTCCATAGCTCTTTTTTCCTATCCAACTAAAATATCCATTCACGATTCCGGTTCAGATGTGATGTCTGTATTCATTACAATATCAACAGCTGTTGAACGCCTCGAGGACCTTGATTCCCAAGACTTTGATGTTATCTTGCTCAAGGTCTGTCTCCCAGCTACCACATTACCATTTGCTACACCTACTGCTCTCTTAATTCTACAAATCTTACATACTTCTTCCACTATCTAAGCCCCTGCCATGAGACTGTGGCATCCTCTCACCCGCGAGCTGAGATCCTATACTTAGAGGATATGAACTCCCTCCATACGGATGGTAGAGGAATTGAAGCTCTTACGCTCCCTGTTCTCAATGATGCAGAGCAAATTATCTCCCACCCTACTCATATTCCTGACCGCATGGCCGATTTCCTAATATTCTGGATCTGTTTTTCACATCTAATCCTACGCGATGAAACTACTCAGTCTCGCCCCCAATTGGTTCCTCTGACCACTCTCTCATAAATTTATCTGTTTCAACGGCACCTTCCCCTCCAGCAGCATCTTCTAAACGTAAATATTGGCGCCTCAGTAAAGCTGAATAGTATAACTTACGTAAATTCTTTTTCTAACTTTCTTTAGTTAATCAGGTAAATTAATGTATCTTATATGATATGATTATGTCTCCATGTCTTTCGAGAGTTGAAGCATTTATCCCCTCTTCCACCAAGACGACCTCTTCTTCTATTTCATGGTTCATCCGTTCCTTTTCTGAGGCCGTTCAGGCAAGGGATCAGGCATATCAGTCTTGGAAAACTTTCATTCATCCGACTCCGATTCAGCCAGCATTCATCGTTGCCCATAATCATTGCAAGTGCGTTATCCGTGAGGCAAGGCGTTCCTGTGTTCAATAGAATTGTGATAGGCCTTCCTGAACTTTAGCTAAGTACATCACTTATATCTTCTGTCGCTCTGTCCTCCTTTAACTTTTCCGTTCTGACGGTACTATGGTTGTCTCTCCTGTAGACAAAGCAACTATTCTCTGGTTCCCGTTTCTCCTCTAACTCTACCTTGGATGAATCTAACATATGGCGTGAGAAGGACAAGACCATTTGGTCCCAAGCGAGCAGGTTGTCACTAAGAATCTTGATACTTAGTTCAAACAGATTTGGATGGAAAGTCTCTGCCCGTAAAACATTGATTTTTAAGTCAGTCGATTAAAGATTTAAGTTATCATCCAAACTCAAGACGCCGATCAACCACACGAAAGGCCAGTCCTTTCTTGGACTGGTTGAATTCTTGAGGAAGCACAAACTTTTGCATTTACTGGAAACAAAATTCCACTCACCAAGTTCACGGGGAGAAGGAGTCTTTCTCGTAAATATCCACTTGCCAAGCAGGATCAAAGATGTCTTACCGACATTCTGGTGCTTAGGATAAGCAGACTGGAACTTCTCTCCTGCAGCTACATGAAGAAAATGAAAGTGTGGTAGCGTTTTGTTCTCGAGAGTTGAAAAAGAAAAAACTGGCAAATATTCAGTTACTCACAAAGAAGCTCTAACTGCATTTATGGAGGTATGTCTTAAAGCGAATTTAGATGCTTGGGCATCAGCTCTCAATGATCAAGAGATCGACGACCGAGGTATTCAGTTATTCAACCATTTCGAGTAAAATGACACGGTGGCACATAAGAATGAGACACTATGAGTTTTGCATGGTTCATCGGTGAGGAGGACCAAATCATCTGGTCCCAAGTTAGCAGGTTGCAGATAAAAGTACTCAGAGGAATGTAAGAGATGAGGATGAATAGATCTCGGTCGGACCGCAGACGTGTTTGGTTTCGCATTCGACAATAAGCTGCTTTAGGTCGAATGCTGAAAACTTCACCCCCTGCTGAAACTTCGCCCTCTCACCATCCATCCTGCTGAAACGTCACCATCTTTCCAATTCTTCTGCTGTCCATTCTTCCTCTCCTCAGCCCTCCTGCTGATTTTTCATCCCCTCCCAGTCCCTCCTGCTGACCCTTTACCCTCTCCCCACCCATTCACACCTCCTGCTAACTCTCCCCTTCTCTTCTGCTAGACTTTCTCTTTCTCCACCTGCTTCTGCTGGCACTTGGCTCAAACCCTATCTATCATCCCTCTTACCCACTCATCTTCATCACCAGCTACATCTTAACTTTCCCCCTCTTGTTCTTAAACTTCTTTCACTCATCTCTCTTTATTTTCACCATTCATCCACATTCTTCTTAATCCTTTGCCCAGTCTCTCATCAACTCCTCATCGCCCTCACTCTTTCTTTTAGCCTTTTTTTTCAATTATTTTCCACTCACACTTTTTCCATTTCTCTTCCACTCACACAAACTAAATCGATCATCACCATTCACCAGTCCTTAACAATTCTCTTCATTTTAATACTCGCCTTTTCTCAACCCTACTCTTTGCTCTAACCCACATCTTCCTTACCTTCGTTTATTCACCTCCCGTTTTCTTCCTACTCTGTACTACACCTTTCAACATTTACCTTTTCCCCTGACTCACAGACTTAGCCTCACATCTCACTCTTACCACTGACTCATAATCGTAGCCTCTGTGCTCAATCTTACCCATGACCAACGGTCTCATTTTCACCCTTACTTTCACCCTTACAACTGATTCACACTCTTACCCTTCATCCTTAGCCTGGGCTCAAAGTCCTAACCTTAATCCTCCACCTCAACTTTCACCTCTCCTCTCACTCTTCTCTACTGCTCTCACTCTCACATCTCATGCCTCCCTCATCCTAGCCCTCGTCATCTCATCCTCATCTAAGCCTCCTCATGATCACCTCTCATCCTAACCCTTATCCTAACCCTTAACCATTATTTCCTACCTCAACTTTACCACTCACCCCTTAGACTTACCCCTAAACCTTGACCATGCTAGTAAACCTTACCTTACCCTTAGCTCTCATCCCTTGAAAATCTTCAACCACTTCTGATCTTACTCCTCAACCTCACCTTCAGCCTTTATCCTCCTGCCGATCTTCCTCTTCCCCTTTTTAATCTTAACCTCACTCCTCATCCTCATCCTCATCCTAATCCTCACCCGCTCTGCCCACGATTCCCAGAGACTGGTGTGCTCATCCCGCCTTCATCAGTAATTATGGCGATACACCGAGGGAAAGTTAATTGCATTTCCTCCAATACACTGGTGCGGGTCGTGGACCAGCCTCGCTTCACGACCTGCCTCGCTGAACGTCGCCAGCATTCAGCTTTAACCAGAAGTGAGATCGCTATGGATTCTACGCATGACGGAGGGGAAACGAGTGACACAATCGCACTAATAACGTTTTGAGAACTCGTACTTTTGAATGGAGATCATTCACTAGTTCTTCAGTTGATCTCTTGGTGCTGCAATCTAGTCGACTGCTGATATCATGCAGCAGCCAATATGTAGTGATCTTTTCCACATAGAATTTTCTGCTTTTTCATTTCCTATGACAGTCCAATGATTCCGTTGTCATCTGCGGATACGTCGGGTCTAGACTGGCTGGCACGCGAAGCAGAGGAAATGAACTTCACCCTCATTATCGGTAATGAAGGTACACATACCAGGAAGGGAAATGCACCCGATATCATATTCCCGATGGCTGGTCACTCATTACTGATGCACGGCCATTCGACTAATGACAACGTATTCGTTCGTGTGTTCCTTCACTTCAAAATATACCTGTCTTCATAATGAAGTGCTGCGCGTCGGTGCCGGAATGGACAGAAACGGCATGACAAGTCAGTGCTCTGTTTGAGCGCAAATTAGGTCTTAGTATAATAAGAATAATTACTGACGTTTCACCCATGACGAATTATTTCAAATTGTACCGACGCGAGATAACGCCATAACGTAGGTGTGAAAACGATGTCGTGAGGTTCAATATGATTACCAAACGCTGATAAACGGGCTGTGTGGACTATGGACTATCATTTGAGAATGATTAATTGTCTCCTGTATGTTTCATGTTGAGGCTTTAAGTAAAGCCTTCTCGAGTATATGTTCCTGGAGGATTACCTACTCATGATAGCGGGTGTATGACTTGCGAAATTAAAACTTTGGTATCAAATCTAACCAGATAATTTATATAATTTCTCAGGGATATGGGAAGGCTTATTGCATCCTTTCTTGTGATTATTCAGTCATCAGTGATTTCTTGTGGAACACATAACTGTAAGGTGAATCACACAGAGATCGAAAGAGAGTGTAGACACCTTTGTGATTTTGTCTCTGGAGGAACGAGAGTTCGCTTGCAGAAGCGCGTACGCGCGTGAACACACATGAAAAATCGTACCTTATGTACATTATTCCCCCGAGAACTAGCGACATATGTACTTGAAAATTGCACCATCGAAGTCATAGAGTTATATATTCCTTTTTGGTCTTCGGTCCTGAAGTCAACCGGAGCCAACCGCACTTTGATTCGATTACTAGAACGCTCTCATCCCTGTTGATAAAAGACACTGGCGTTAGTAATTTCTTTCTAGCCTTCCCTTCGTTCACATTTGCTACTGTGTATAATCGACTCTGCTTTTGGGTAAGCACGAGATCGTTTCAGCAGAAAGAATCCAGGAAACAGGTATCCTACTTGCCTCTCTACTATCCTTCTTATCTTCCGAAGCAATCATACTCAGCATGTCCAGTGGGTTCAACATTTGGTTCTTAAATGATACCACACTGGTAGGCAGTGAAGGGTCTCTGTCTACTGTTTTAGCTGCTTTAAAAGGAACTTCTCTCTCTCTCAACCTCTCCAAATGCGAAATCGTCATCTGCACCTTAGAGATTCCTGATATACATCTATTGCAATACTGCCAATACTTTTAGCTATGAACTCGGATGACATATTGCATTCTATTCGGTGAGCCCTTGGATTACAGGGCCATTTGGAAGACAGATTCTAAACTGCAGAGACTCACAAATCCTTTTCCCCCGTACCAGGTCTATGCACATTACCGAGACTTACCTCCTTCTCTAAGGCTTCGCCATCTTTCACCAGTGACCGATTCAAAGAACATACAAGACTGAAGCTTTGTTAAGGTAACTCCCAATTCAAAGAAGTAATCCTTACTTTTATATTAGGAGATACTGTGAATCGCAGTGATTTCTAGATCGCTATCTTAGTTTGCTTGTCTACCCTTGAAGCCTCCAGCTAACTGGTGGGTGAAACGCTGCCAGGAACCATGTGATTCAGCAGTTGAATGCAATCCTAATTTCAATCTTTCTTCTGTGGCTTTTTTATACCACTGATGATTCATTCAGACTCACCTCTCTTTGGACCCAGAGGCAAAGCAGGTGGTATAACTCACTGTGGAAAGCATGGTCTCAGCTGCACCGGATCAAGGCTCATTCTTTCTGGTCGAGATTACCGCTCTCGTTGTTGCCCCATACTCTTTCCCCAGCCCTTCCCTTGACCCACATTCCACGCGTTGGTGTTGCCATTCGCCCTTCCACCTCAGTCTACTTCGATCACCAGTGTATTTGCTGTAGAGACCCAACTGACGTGTATGGTCGACATACTTTGAACTGCAAGAGTTTCTGTTGGACAGTACGCCAGGGACAGTGAAATAAATGATATCATTTTAGGCGGACTTACTTCTACCAACGGCCCAGCGGAGAGAGAGAGACCCAGCTCCATAAACCTAATGGAAGTGGCAAATGGCCACTCCCATGGAAAGGGGGTTAGCATCTAGTCTGGGACTACACGTGTTATTCCACCCTGACAAAAGCAGACGAGGGAAGGACACCAGGAAAAAAGTATTATTGTAGTAGCGGAGACTTTAGGTATCACCAGTGACTGCACTAGTGTTGTCAGAAGAAAGAGCAAGCACAACAGCAGTAACATCAGCAACAGTAGCCAGGCAGCCAGCTTCCTCCACAGACGCGGTCTAGGAAGGAAAAGAAATGATCTTTTTCCTCCTATAATTCTCAGCGAAAATGAAATGGAACGGAGAATTTAGCTAAATCACCCAATTAATCTTCTTTCCACGCTGCTCCCTAGCCCTCACCCCTCTCTTTCTCTATCTTTCTCTCCTTCTCTTTCGTAACGGGAGGGTTACTGAAAGCCTCATATTCAACCAGCACTTCAGTGGATGTCAAATATCCCTCCTTTAGCTTTGGTTGTTGTCTTTTCTCTACGCTTCACCCTCACAGGAGGGTAACTCTAGATTTACCTGCGGTGAGTGCTACACACTAGCTCTGACTCTTGGTAAAGTCTCTTCGTTATTATATCTATTTTCTTACTGGATGGTTGGAGAGGAAGAGAAAGGGGCTGGACAAGAGAAGGTAATTTTAGAAATGGGAGAGAGTTACAGTGTACATACAGGCGTATGTATAGTGTTGGTTTTGTGGTATGTGTGGAAAAGTAATCTGGAAATGTGTTTTTGGCGTGTGATATATATCGCCCCAGCACAGTGGGGGATGTTCATGTAATGATGTTGTTTCTTGTTAGCTAAGAGAAGGGATGGAAAAGGAGGTAATGCTAAGTGAAACTCTGTTATTGCGCACATTGATGAAACACTGGGGGTCTCTCTCAGTACTTTGGGTCTCCGTAGGAACCAAGGATGCTCCATGTTTCCACTGCTGTCGAGGTATCAAATATGTCTATACTTTATATACTCGTTATCTTCCAGCCTTTGCCAAATTTTCTTCGCTGCTTCTCTCAAGTACTATAGTTGTATGAGCCAATGGGTTTGATTCTTAGCCGTCCAAGTTGCTTATCGGTGTTTTCTATATAGGGAGAGTACCCGTCGTTTGTGACGGATTGTATGGAGTACTGCTCTCACACATCGGGTGGTTCTAGCCCTGCATCCTTTCTTGACTGAGTTGAGTCGAAAGAGGTCTGACTTCCAAAAACTCTCAGGCTAACTTTAAAACTTGGCCCGCTTACCACAATGTTGGTTCTCTCTCCCTCTTCTATAGGTATTACTTTGGTTTTTGCTCCCGAAAGCTGGTTGTTTCTGTGTCCCCAACACTAGCTAAACGGCGCAGTCCTCGGCAAGCTGTTCACTATCATGTATTACATAGGCGACTACCACCCGCCATCAGTAACGCTCCATATGTGAGTATGGTATGTTTAAGGCTAAGGCACAATCCTAATCCTTCACTGTGGACCAGACAACACTCACCATCACAACTCAGCCCTGAGCATGTGTGCCCTCACACAAATACGTGGAATATAAGGAATGCATTATATATTCACAGTGAGTGATTCTTGTTTATTGAAAATATAAAGAATTAATAAAAGCTTCCGCGGTGTAGTGGATAGCATCGCTGACCATGTTCCACTCACGTGCCCGTCCGGGTTCGAATCCTGGAGCTAGTATATGGACCACACCCAAAGTAAGTGTTCTTCCCCCCTTAGGGGTTGGTCGATAAATGGGTAACTGGCTTCGGCTGATGTGTGTGTGTCTGTGTGTACACACAGAGGAGTAAAGACTTGCTACATTTTACATGGAAAACTGCCTCCAGATAACACAAAAATAGCAATGTCAAACAGTAACCGCAGTCTCCATCCTTCTCACAACACATCACCACCACTCACCCTCAAGCATATGTACCCCTCCAGCGTATTCCATGTCCCCGGGGATGTTCCAATACGTTTCCTGTTTGGTTTATCGCCTACGCGTTTTCTGGTCAGGTGCTTCTTCTACCAGTTATTTGACGTTACATTACGTTACATTTGTCTTTCTATCGACACATCATCATCACACAGTCGGGGCCGCGATAGATTGAAATCCATGTCTGCCCTACCGAGTTAAGGTTGGGACACGGGAAAACAGTGGGATACTAGTGCCTTGGGTCTTTTAACCTCCGTTTGACTGAGTTAGCTAGACACCCTTCCCAGGTTTCCAATCCGCTATCATAATACCAAAAAGAATAAGAAGCAAAGTAATAGTGAACACAAACAACAAACCACTAGGTTCCTTCAAGGCTGTTTGGGGTAGAAGATGTAGATCAGAAATACAAGCTAAATGTGGAAAGAGCAGAGAAATAAGTAGATAGCTTACGAAGAAATATATATATGAACATTCTTTTTTTTTTCAACTACGGAGGCATAAGTAATGTCAATTGTGCACCTGAAGCAGGCTACTCGTTGGAGTTACTTTTCAGGTGAGTTCATTGATGTCGTTTCAGCTACTCTTGTTGGTAAATGTTTTCGTAGCTTCGGGTCATCAGAGGATATTACAATTGTTTCATCCTGTTCTCATTCCCTTGTGCTGACTACCGGAATTCATATCGAAAGTAGATTTTTGTTTTCCGCTTTTATTAATAATCTTTAAAATTCTACTCTTATCGATACCAATATTAATCTACCTTTCACAAGCTCATTTCATCAGTTTGTCCAAGGCAACTTCCTGCTGTAGATATTGAATTTCTATCGTAGCTTACTTCCTAGTTATATGTCCTTAGGTGTGGCATTTCACAACGAAGCTCAGAAAGAGAACAGGTCACAGAACTGATCCCTGTGACACTCTGCTTTTTTGGCCCCTAGCCATTCTTGAGGTTATTCTTTCATCATATCTCTTCGTGTGCTGCCAGAGAACCAATTCCTTATTCACCGATTTATATAAAACCATTGACGCCACGTGAATTCAATTTTACTAGTAATCTCTGTTAAGGGAATCTATCAAATATCATTATGAACCTATAATGACGTCAAGCTCATTACTCTCGCCCCATATACTGGATGTATCTTAAAAGAAACTATACAAAAAAGTAAAAAATTTGAATATAGCATCGAAAAACATACTGTAGATGCTTTTGAATGGCGATCCTCCGAAGGGTCTACTATCTTTTTTCATGTGATGGTTTCTATACAGTTTCCCAATTATGGACGTCAAGCTAACTGGGCGATAGTTTTTTTGGCAGTGGACTTATTACATATTCTGAATGTCATTTCATTAGCTCTTTAAGTATACTGGCAAACTTCCAGTCTCGGTTGATGAGTTTACCGTGTTAATAGTAACTTATAGAGAAATTGTTCATGTCTGATAAGTTTACTTAATTTCTTTTATGATATAACCAACATGCGCGATGAAAGTAAAACAACTGATTTCATCTACTTGGATTTTGAAAAAAAAACATTCGGTAAAGTTCCACATCAAAGTTTACCGACAAAAGTTAAGTCGCATGGTATAAATGGGATAGTATTACGATGGCTAGGAAACTGATTGACTGGCCTTAAAAACGAAAATAGTAATAATTGTCAAACCTAAGAACTTTCCCATATATGCTAATGATATTGATAGTGAGCTGGGTGGTCAGATATTAAAATTTGCAGGCGATGATAAATCGGTAAATAGATCTTCAACAGAAACTGGATGCCCTCATCTTCACACTAACATGGACAAACAGACGGACTAATTTACTCGCATTTGCAAATGAATCTTCGTATAGATAAGTGTAAAGTTTTACATATCGGTAGTAAAAACGAGAATGCAAAGTACAGTATGAATTCTATTGCTCACCTAAAGCAAAATGGGTAAAAGACAAGTTTAATAATCGATTACCTTAAGCCAAGTAAGCAACGCGTCAAAAGTACTAAAAAAGTCAAACAAGACTTTTGGATTCACAGGGATAGCTCTCGAATCTAAGTAAATGAAAAAAATAATCCTCCTCACGCTGTATAATTCATTAGTACGTTCTCCTCGTAAATATTGTTTTCAGTTTTGATCACCCTGGTTAAAGAAAAAAGAATAGGTAGATTGGAGAGAGCACCGCGGCGAGGTACTTAAGTGATTTCCGGACTGAGAAACTAATCTTATGAGAGCCGGCGTAAGGAATTCAGTGCATTTAGCTTAGGAAAGAGAATGTTAAGAGGTGGTCTAAGAACACAGGTATTCCAAAGCATCGAGAGTTTTCAAACCTTTTATAGAACAAGTTACTTAAGGTTTGGTTTGTATGATTTCAAGCTTTGTAAAATCTCAAGGAAAAGAAAATTACTTCGAATTAGACGAATATTTTCATTCGGCAGGATTTTTTAACACATGGAATAATTCACCAGTTTGAGTACTTAAAAGAGCAAGACTATGTGATACGCTTGATGAATATTTCATTCTAGGTGCACGACTGGCAGTATTTGCACCTACTAAGTGATATGAAATGTTGAC
Organism: Panulirus guttatus; assembly: GCA_032361385.1. Classification (NCBI taxonomy): domain Eukaryota; kingdom Metazoa; phylum Arthropoda; class Malacostraca; order Decapoda; family Palinuridae; genus Panulirus; species Panulirus guttatus. The sequence continues at coordinate 11,359 of JAUUDW010631073.1, forward strand.
ATAATTTTCTCTGAATCTGCCCACCTCCAGACACACTGATCTATCAGTCTGTTATCCCATCCACTACGACAAACACCTTCGAAAAGACACGTTGGTCTTTGTTTGAATTTCTTGCATATCTATACATTTGTAATTGTGTCTATTTTGTATTCAAAGCAACACTAAAAAAACATTGGTTTTAAGATGAACAAATGATATTAGAAGATGGCTAATAACCCTTTTGGTGGACACAGTACAGTCATAGACAGAAGAATCACTAAAAATCTGACCGTGGTAACTTCTAGAGCGAGAATTTCGAGCCCCTGGAGTCCTACCACTTTTTTGTTTCAAATCTTCCGCAACATGTTGACTAATAGGGGGTTCTTGGATTTCACGTTCAGCGTATAGATAGGTTACTTGTATGAGCACGTTTGTGAGACGACACATAATGAGGAATGACCATAAATGATGGGACAACTTTTCTCACTGTCGAGCTTTGTCATCAACGACAAAGCCAAAACACTAGATTATGTGTGGTTGGCAGTTCTGCTGTGTTCTCACACACCCCACGCCAGTCCAAATTACGTCACAATTCCACACGTGTTCTGTGGTACTCGAAATGGACAGAAAATTCTTTGTGGTATCACTACTGAAATTTAATTAATCCAAGTTAAATGTTACCTAACATCATACTGCATTAAAGTTCTCAATCCTAGAATTATATATCTCTCTGTACTTCTGACAGCATGTAAAAAATTTCACTGAATATCTCATAGCAAATGAACTTGTATATAGTCATAAATTGTTTAACACATCCATCACCTGAACCGATATGCGATATACATACGCATTTTATATGTGTTTGACGGGAATTCATATGAAGTCTTTCATGGTCACCAATTTTATAGAAAGGTAAGCATTGATATTAGTTAATAAAAAAACGAAAAGAGCATCACCTACAATTAAAAATTCAGCTCAGTGTTAATTAGATTTTGCCTGAACTATACATCATGTTATACGTGGGCTTAAAGTAGATAATACAACCAAGCTGCTTTTGACCTCTTCGAGCTTTGTAATTGGATCATTCATGGACAGTGTTGTTAGGCAGTTCCTGGTTTTTGCTTTAAACAAATGGATTTTGAAAACAGTCTCTCTGCATCTGCGTCAGGCGCTGGTAGAGACAATACCCGCATAGCAAATGTACAGAATACTAAAACTTGGCCTGAACCCTCAGTGTTTTTTACCTCCGCTAATTTTAGGTAAAATTCCGTCATATCACATGTATTCCCTTAAATATCAATTGGCAATGGGACTGCATTCAAAATATCGTCATTCGTCATGATATCTTTTTGCCTCCAATAAATAATTGGGACACATCATTGACAAAATCATGCAAGAAGGGCATAAGCATTCTTGGCTTTGAGCCTAAATCTTTACCTTCGGGCAGAAATGAACACATCCACCAATGCTGCTTATAAATATCGACTCGTTTCCTCATCCCTACACACATACATTGCAATCATCACAATGCGACAATTAAATCTAACATTCTATATCAACTCAGGATACTTCCTTATAGCTTCAGACTGAAGGATCCCATGCGTGGCTGACCCCAAGCAGATCTGATTTAGTAGGAAGTGGTTTGATTCGTCACATGGGGTCAGTTGAGATCAGGTCCGTCATCCTGACTGCCTTCCCCCGGACAAATATTCTCCGGAAGATTTCTATGCGTCCGTGTGAGGTTCTCATGGAGTAAGTGGCTTGTTGGAGAAATGAATTAACTTTGGTAAATTCGGGCGGAATGGAATTCAAGAAAGTAAAATATAAAAAGACAGATTGGAGGGGAAGGTGCAGCAGCAGGCACCCGCACTCCAGACGCTTTGGTCGCGGGAAGCGAGGCTAAAGTTTTGTCAGGGCTGCACTAGTATGGGGAACTGCAGTTAATAATCATCATCATAGAAGTGACCCACACAGAAGACGCACACATATATGTACGTTTTTCCCAGTACCTATATACGGGTTCTCCCGGTATTAGCACATGAGGGGCAGGTCCTTTAACTGAAAGGACGGGTGTTTCCATAACTAAATCATAACGGGTATCGAACCCTTGATCTCTTTTTGGCACTGGAAATAGTAAGGTTGACCAATAAGGTCGTGGGACTCTCTCTGGGTTTAAGGGAACTTAGGGTCGCTTGTATGAATAGCCTTGTTAACTAAACAAACTATTTACCATAACAAGGTTGTTTCAGTATAGGTCACTTTGATGTAGTTTGCTGAAAATAAAATGGTACACGCTGCTCTCCTCCAAGAGTGAACCAAGCCTAAATTCGGCCCTGTTGGGAGCTTTTACAACAAGACTTTAGGAATACTTATTTGACTCGTTTCTAAATTTACATGTACATCATTAAATAAACATATCAAGAATAAACAAAGTAGTGAATAAATAACAATAAATAACACACGTATATGCATTTTGTAAATATTGTCTTAAATATCAATATTCAAATAAAAAGTAATTGTGGAAATATTCTGCATCCTAAGCGAACTAAGTGGAATGAGGGCATCAAAGTTCCACGATCGACGCCGATGCGCAAATATATTCCACACTTGCAGACGAAATTCCTCAAAACGGCAGCTGTATTAGTTGGTGTAGCGGGGTAAGATTTAGGTGTGGAGGGAGGTGTCGTATGGACAGTGTAGCGGTGTGGGCAGCGGGAATGATGTGAATACTAAGAGAGAGTGAGGAAGGGGTTGGTGTAGGGGTAGTGTGAACGGGAATGGGGCAGGAGGGGAATGGTAATGGGGTGAGGAAGGAGTAGGTAGGTCTCGGGGAACGTTTTGCAGAGCTGAGTAAGAGACTAATGCTAGGCGGTGTGTGAGTGTAGCGTTATGAAGCGATAGTTTCTATGCTATAAACTTTGGGGTAGAGAGAGGAACATTGTGGATATTAAGAACTCATTAACAATTAATAGCAATAGTACAAGATACAGACTTTCACCCCTGGTTGTCCATGATAAATGATATTGCCTGAAACCTCACTAGTCTTACTGTATTTTGTGCTCAGTACAGCTCGGTACAGCTTTGATCAAGTTGTTCCGAGGCTTTGGTCCGCGACTAAACATTTAAACATTCCGAGCATGGACGGGTGTTAGAGCTGCTTAGTGTGGACCTAAAAGGCCCAAAGCTATACTCTCTCTTTCTAATGTTATTACGTAATGTTATTTTACGTCAGAGACGGACACAGTATTGTTAGCATTACGCCAAGCTGGTACTACACCGGCTGGTGATGCCAGTGAAATACCCTAACTACCGTTGCTCCGCCCACTGATTTGCTGGTGTCTGCAGTCCATATATGCGTGTCTGTGCGTACGTGTATGTGTGTGGTGTCTTCAGATATAAACCTATCTCTGCTATCATTTAAGGATCATCTTTCAAGCTGTACTTTTAATAGCAACGGAAAATTGAGACACCAGGGATAAGATTAATTCTCGTCGACAATGGCATGGCTAAACTTCTGGCCCCGCCCTTCTTACCGGACAGAGTTAACGTCATCATTTGTCGCCTGACGTCTGCGGTGCTAGGACGCTGGGCACACATTAGAACAGTATAGCTGGTGACAGATATTTTACCTTGATACGTGATGACAGACAAGTGAACTTAAATCAGGAGGCAGCGAGAACGTTCATGTGGTCATATAACTCGGACTTAAGTAGTGTAACAATTAAGGTCTTTTATCCACTTGTGGGAGCAAATTACGGGAAATTTATGGACAAGACTGGATGTTCCACTCAGTTTCTGCTCTAAACATTTTCTTAACAGGTCGGTTATTGCCCAGAACAGAAATGTATTCAATGTTGTTTTTTGATATCTTCGAACAGCTTGAAATGTTGATAATGATTTTGGAGATAATGTGTTACAAACTTCGTATAATTTCCTTCTTTTTTTGGAAATGAATCACTTGCACTAAGTGATTTATTTTCGAGGAAACAATTAAGATGTAGCCTATGAAATATATCAGAAATATTCAGCTATGCTTCAGGTGAGACAAAAATGATCTTACAAGAAAACAATAAATATTTTCTTTTATGGACAACGATTGTCTAGTTCAGAAAATGGTTAGAGCAATAAGTGAATGCACTATCAAATCTTGTGCATGATTCAGGTGCGAGTGATCTGTGCCTTGAAAATGGTACTGTCACTTATAACGTCACTTACACCGTTCCTTATAGCTTTACTGTTATGCCACTCATCTACGAAATAGTGAGTAATGATTCAGCATTTGGAAAGGTGAATAAAAGTGTGGAAAGTGAAAACAAACACCAGAAAACTTAATTAGTAAAAGAAATCATGAAGAAAATTAGATTACCGCGGTGTATAGTTTGTTGGACAATATGTTGAAGACATTGTTGTGTAAAGTGATGAAATGTGGCGCACATTTACTATTCAGTTTGGAAATATATATAGTGCCTGAATAAAGTGTGATTATTTGGAAGAATACTTAAAATGATTAATTATATCTGAAAGCCTCGTCACTCGTGACTGATGGTCTGAATAGCTCTAACCACACCTGAGGGCGGCGGTAAGGTAAGTACCATAATCTCTCATTTATCAAGTAATTTGTTGGTCCGATTTAAACTAGTGGATGGTTGTATACGGAACGGTACTTGGCGACCGTGTTTGAAGGGATTTCACGTTGTGGTAGGGGATTTAGGGTCGCTTAATCATAATCTCAAGTAAGGGCTCGATACTATTTTTTTTTTTTCATTTTTCTTTTCTTGAGGAAAACTTCCCTTCTTTTGCCTGGGTGATACTTCAAGGGTCTCGGTCCTCTTTTACATATTCATTGATTTTGGCATTGGAATCTATTCAGCATTTCATGTATCATAAGAAGGTCATGGACGACTCTATACCCAAAAAATATTAAACACTTTTAATCATACCTTCAAACATTGCCCCATTCACGACATACCTTGTGCTATCATTCTTACCTAACCTCATTATAGTTGTATGTGCATACAGGTATAGCAAAACGGGTGTCAAGTATATTAATCACAAGATAACATATTTTCTGATTGGAAAGACCGTGTAATCTCGGATACAGGCATGTTGAATGGCAGTCATTGTCTCAGTCTTTTTTATCACCATTTGTAAAATTTTAACATTGTGCCATTTTCGGAGAGATCGATGTGCAGATGCTATCCTAACTTGTCAGTGTGCGTCTTTATTTACCTACCCATGTCTAATTTAAGCTGAGATGTTTGTGATATGGCCACCAACCTGGGGAGCAAGATAGTGAGACTGTTGTAAGCAAATCTTCATGTGACTTGCTAGATGTTTGAATGGAAAACCACCATACTCACTGCCTCGAAATGTGTTACATCATTTTACTCATAGTTTAGGAACGTAGGTTACAGACAGAGCAGTTATAGAATGTTCTGCAAGACTGTTTATTCTAAATCACCCCAGCACCACTTTTTATGAAAGAGATCTTCCTAAAGTTCCCTGCAGCCCCTTTGGAGTGAGACATTCTTTGACAAAACTCTACTCCCAGTTATACAGCCTCACTACAGGTGACTTTTCACTCGCAGAGTAACTTCGAGCTGGTGAAGTCCAGTAACACGAATATTAAGCATATGAGCTAGGTTAAAGAGTTCGAGAGAACATGAAATAATTCTTTGTCTAGCTGTTGACCGTGGGCTATCGGTCGGGCCTGAATATCGCCCACTTGTTTGCTTTGTTTTTGTGAGTTACACACCTAGTCGCTTCTTCCGTATGGGCAGAAGTTTCCGTCCGCACGTATTGTAACAAAAACAAAAAAGGAGTAACTGGAAACACACACACACACAGACACATACAGAAAACGGGGTGTGGAATTAAGATTAATACTCTGGCAAATTGAAAATAAGATCGATCCGCAGTTTACCGTCACTGTCCTTGTAGAATAATTTGATGTATTCCGACACGTAATTAGTTTAACATAACCTGACGTAAACCACAGTAACTTCCAACTCAAAGTCAAGCGGGGATATAATGAACACATTAAGTAGAAACAGCACGAAGAGTTTGGAGACACGTTCATGTGTCGGCTGTTTATCCCCTCTTGTCTCCTATAGTTACTGTATGCAAGCTTCTAGAGTTACGGTTTATTAGTGTTTAGTTCCCGAAATGTAAGAATTTTGGATACATATCATGATTTTGCTTTTTCGTCCACCGCCTATGCATTTAATCTCCTTCCCTTCTTCCCCACTCCCTATCCTCGTTTCCTCTAGCCAAATATCCCTAACGCTTATAGCCCCACTGCCTCTTTACCCGTAATGTCCATATTCAGTACCGCATTATTACTCGCTTCCTCTTCCCCTGCCTCAGGATATTGAAACCAAATGTCTCCTGCCTCCATATAATCTTACGCCCAGTCCTCCCTTACCCTGAGTCATATTCTCCTTACCTCCATACTCATTATGTCATATATTTCATAATACTATACCCCAACACCATATATCCCTTATCACCATACCTCTTTATCATATATCCTTTACCACCAAGCCCTTACATAATATATCCCTTACCACCATACCTCACCCTATACCGTATATCCTTTACCACTAAACCTCACACCTCCTATATCACATACCCTTTATACCACCTTACCGTTAACCGCAGACACCGCTCCACTTCACCCAACACCTAGGCTATGCCTTCCCTCTCCAACCATAATTCAGATGTATTCATGATCTTCGCCTTGACAATTTCTGCTGTAGGATCATTATCCTACGTTTGCATTATGTCTCCTTCCCTCTAAAGTCATACTTTTTAGGGAGGAGGAAGAAAAGGAGGGATTAAGTACTTGAGGGTAGGAGAAGGAAGAAGTTAGAGAGGTGATAGAGAAAGGAGTGGGAGGAATAGAGAGGGAAGGAGAGGAAGGAAGGAAGGAATGAACGGAGGTGAGGGTGAGAGTGGGAAGTTGAAGGAGAGGTAAGAATGATGGGAGAGAAGAAGAAAATAGGAGGAAGTACAGTACCTATAACGAACTTTTACTAAAATGGCGGCGCTAACGCATATCTCTCACGGCAAGTCTTGCCTGATGAATATTTTCTTTCTCTGCCGCCAAGCTCATTACATACTTACGAATCCTTTGTATTCATCTGAAACTGATTTCAGCCAGGCATCAAGTTTTCTTTTCAACGTTTCTCTCGCTGTTTCATGCATTTTTGTTGTGTGTTTCGGTAGTACCAGTCATCACAGCTTTTTTTTCAGTGAATAAATGTAATTTTGTTTGACATCTTTTTGGGCTTTTCCTTGGTAATCATGCGAATAAGATAACTGTGTCTCTTCCTGACTGGGAGCTTACTGAGCCTAGAATATCGTTCTCTATCCCATCAGTTTGTTGCCATGCGTATTGTATTACTGTACTTTCTCTCTTCCTGGCTAGGCTGTAAAGGTCAAGTTTTCCTTCTGCCTTTCATGATCGTTCCATGGCCTGGACTATGCTCTTGAAGGGACGGACTTTCAGTGCTCTTTAGAGACTCGTCATTTTTCTTTTATCGTGCAACACAGCAGTATTCAATTTTAGAACTTTCAATCATTTTTCTGTTTTGTCTCATGTAACGAAAGTGACGTCTTCCCAGTATGCCCTGTGAATACTTGTCTTTCATTTATGAATATTCTTAGACCTTTGATGTTTGTTTCACTTTCTGGCACTCTCTTACTTTTGTGCTTTTATGTTCATCTTCGTTGCATTACATTTTGTAGACAGTATTTAGTTCTTTCTGTATCTCTTTTTAATCATCTTATTTTATAATTCATCAGCAAAGGAAATCATTACACTTTCTCTTGCTTCTCTTCTCCAAGTCTGAGACATGGTTCCCTGTGCTACTACAGTGATTTTTCGCTTTGTTAAAATGTTTTTTGATCCATCCTCCCACCTTTCCATTAATGTTTTACTTTGCTGCTTTATTTAGTATAATACCGTGGGTTACCAGATACCTTTATGAAGCCTAGAATGAAAGTGCCCATTTTCTTTTCTTGCATTGAATATGCATTTATTATATTGGAGCAAGGTAACTGTTGGTTTCGTTTATTTCTTCTGGTACAAATCCATGTTGGCCTTCGGTTATATAGCCGTTCTATGATGGGATGTACTACTGTGTGTCCCTTATCACTCTTCCAAAGACTTTTATTGTTTGTAATGCCTGTGCTACTCAAGCATGTTGTTGTGTGTCATAGGTGCTACATCTACCACTTTGTGAGTGTCTGCAGTCTTGCGTTTGTCTAAATTTTGTCTCGTTCATAACATCATCGGTTCCGCTACATGGGAAGGGCAGATAACTAGGAATCTGATGGTCCATAACCTTCGTTTATCTAATAAAGAACAACAATAATGTCACGAGTTCGCTAATGGTACTCGAGATAGAAAGGACAGTCAAGCAGAAAGCGCTTCTCTATCCACTGACAAAGTCTGTGGGTGAGAGAGGATTTTGCGGTATTTCGTAATATATCAGTGAGGACGGACGGGGCCATATGGGGAAAGCTGTATATTTACCATCCCTCTAAATATTGGGGACGTTGTGCAAATACCTTCTCAACATTTCTTTTTTTATGTATGATGTAACATGGTTTTGTAGTACCATGTCTTTTAAACTCTGTATGTGTATGGTTTGCATTGATGGCTAACGCTTGTACAAACAGCATCCTTGGGTCTATATTGAGATTGTCTGTGGTGTGGTACAGTAGCATTACCATATTTCCAACTTTTTTAAATATTTCATTTTTTATGCACTCAGTGGTATTCTACCAGATTAAAGGGTATTATGATTTTGTTGTCATCTTGACTCTTTTGTAATCGTTAACACGTGATATATATTACTGTAGGAATGAAAATACATTGAGCCTTTCACTTCACCTGAGTTCTTCCACTTCATCCTCGATCTCCATTTACCTCTATTCCCTTTTTACACTTTTCACGTACACTGTCTTTCCGTATCCATCCAACTCATGTCTATGTTCAGAAACCCACCCTGTCCTTCGTCAACTCCGTTCTCCATACAGTATCACATTCTGATGGTCTCACATCTCACTTGGTCAGGTCTCACATTTCATTCGATCAACTCTTTTTAACTGCATGAATGACACTAACACTAAAGAAAAGAAAAAAGGAAGGAAGCCCCTGCAACTGTTTAGACTTTGCGAGCCTTTCTCTTATTGTGTAACTGCTCAGTCTGTATTGTAAGAGTCAATCGATCAAGGTAGCTCTAAGAGTAGTTATGGTAATGTATCAAAAAGAAGGAGGCATCCTTGAATGTGGCCGATGAGGCTAAACAACCTGTTTAAGAATGAACATCGAAAGATTACGTGTCACTCTAGTACATCAAAGACTTCCTATAACACTTGTAGATTTACAGTCGTTCACTTTACAACCACCCTCAGAGAAAAAGCAACTTACATTGCTCCCAACAGCACTTACATCACAGAGTCGATCGCTCTGTCTTCTCCAGAAACTCTCTCGTTTCCAGCCTCTTTAAATCTCATCATATCTTACGATCTGCCTCGTTTATTTTCAGTCTCCTCTGCCCTCTGCTGTGAACATTCATGTTTAAATTTCTCTACGATGACGAACCGAGAGATTATTTCATGACCCTGTGGTTCAGTCGACCTACCCGTTGCAACAATATTATTAACATACACAAAATCCTTAGCTCAAGTTCCAATCCATGTTTCATAGGACTATGTCTCTATAAATCATTAGCTCAGTTTACTCCTTGCTATTTTTTATTGACTTTTATATCTTTCTTTAGTTATCACTGAAATATGAATAGGCTAAGTAATACAGCTATCCTTTTGACACATACATCAGTTTACAGCACCTTTAACTATGCTTAAAGGTACAGTCCCAGCACGCCAATCCTATGGCATACTCCCTTTCACTGCAAATACACAAAGACAATACGTAAAAGTGACTGTGCACCAATTTACGAGTAATCCCTTCCCTCGTCTTTTCTTTTTCCACTCAGATGCAGTCTCGTTTTTCACAGCTTGTGTCACCTTCGATATCTCTGCATATGCAGTAATTCTGACGAACGTATTTCCAGTCTCCCTCTTTCTTTCCCCTAGCATCTAGATTCATTAGCCATATTTAACAAAATATTTCTGCATCGTACGCCAACCTCACCTGACCTGAGTAACACTCTTATCTGGTCCTCGTTTCTTTCGTTGGTTTGTTTCACCTTTTAAAGCTCTCTTAAACTGTTTTGAAGCTGTTTTCCTTTTTTTTCACTAGAGTAATTGCTCAGCTTTATATACAGAGCCTTGCCTGCCCCCATCGCCACTTTATGTACTCGTCGTCCTCCAACAATACGATGGGGGAAACAATCCAGGAATAGTTCCTTCTATTCCGTTGGCGAACGTAGCCAAGAAAATTCGAATGATTTGAAAGTCGTAAAATCCGATGTGCATTGCCATCAAGTATAGAGATTTCACTGATGAGGATTCTTTACGGCCTAAGAAAGTATACTGGTCAAGAGGAAATAGAGGGAGATTTATTTTTCTTATTTACACGTTTAACATTCGTGTCCACGAATATACCAGTATGAAGATATTGTTAAGGACTCCGTCATTTTAGATTTTACTCTCGAACTCGCTGACACGCCCAACAATTAGCGGCTAGAGGGGCTTAGTTTAGCGAAAAGTTTAACAAAAACGGATTAATCAGTGTTGCTATTCCTCTCTCTGTTAGTTGCTTGGTTTCAGGTTAGGATTCAGTGTAAAGTGATATTCGTTTACGAAGTCTATTGCGATATGTAAATCACTGTAGAACAGCGCCCTGAATTCCCTTCGTTATATTTACATACCCGATTTTGTGTTGCACATTGTCAAGTTCACGTTCTGTGGCTGTGTTCTCAGCTACATTTTTTTCTTTCTTGTTTTGAACCTTCTCAGTATAAACAGTATCTCCTTAAAGGAGAGTTTTTATACCAGCAACAGCAGCAACAGCAAGTGGACCACCACGGGCAACGATACAGCAGTTCCAATCAAACCCGCGAAACGCATTGTGGCTGTCATCTGGCGTTATAGACGGTATAAAGCCAACGTTTAACGTGTGGAACACTGTGGCCACAGCCATATCTAATGCGAATATCGTCGATACACATGAGCATAAAACTGTTTAATGTAAAAAAAAGGGATAGATTACTGTGGCGTTGTTTGATATTGTAACTATTCTCTTTCAAAGTACATGAATTATATTACTGACTTTACGTTTGAGAAATTCTCCGCTGCCATGCGTAGGTAATTATTACAAGTATCTTATTACGTTCAGTGCCATGCAAGCATAAAATTTCATGAAATACAAATTTTCATCATCATATTCGATTACTTAACTCTATTATGAAACGCTATTTTTTTTTTTTTTTTTTTTTTTGTAGATTTGGATATCAAAGGATTGCCTTATGTATACTCAGCTCATCGTGGAAAGGATAAAGGCGGAAGAATTAAACAGATACCTCTTGATATTTTTTGCCATAACTTTCTCCAAGTTATAATATTCAGATGAACTTTCATCCAGTCGCTATTATAACGGCAACAGTTTCGACAGCTGACTGTCATTTTGAATACTTTGTGCAAAGTATGTGAACTTTTGGCTTAGGAGTTTCTCATCAGAAATTGATACTTACGGAACATCACGCCAGATTTCTGCTGCAATAAATGCGGCATAAAGCATAGAAACAATAACTATGACCTGGCTCATTTCAAGAGACATGTTTTTCACTTTCTCAGAAATTTATAGATACTTTCCCTGTCTGTTTTCCCCCCTTTCTCAATTCCCTATTTCAATTAGGGCCCGGCCTTGATGTGGACTTTTGTCCGTGACTGGAACCTTCAACATAAAAAAAAAGCCTCAAAAAACGCCCAAAAAATTCTTTTATGATTTGCTTCAATTGTTTCGCAACAAGAGTTAGGAAATTACAAGTTCTACTGAAGGAAGACAGCCATACTAGGTTTATTTTGTAGCTAAATGAGAAAGAAAACGTCACTTGTAAGTTCTGATTGTCGAATGATTCCAACATTGCTTTGCTTGGGTAAAGGACAAAAAAAAATCAGTGTAACTCAACCTACAAAATGACATGGAATGAGTTACCCACTTATAAGATTTACTCATATAGGTAAAAGAAGGTAAGAAAGGAAGAAGGAAAAGGCACTGTTGATATAAGAACACTCTGTTATATAGTGTGATGATGTACGTTATCACCTATCTCAACATTCAGGGATTAAACCATTCAGAAGTGACTGTTAAACTCTGAAATATGTACAAAACTTATTTTATGATTTTTATTAGATTTACCCCCTTAGTTCCGTGATATCTCAACTGTAAGTTTTCAGGCGAATTGCTACCTAAATTCATAAGCCCGTCTCTCTATCTTGATTTTTTTATCATCTTACACACACACACACACACACACACACACACACACCACACCACACACACACACACTTCGTGCTGTGACTCATCCTCATTTCTTTACATTTCTTAGAGTCGAATTTTATCACCCATCAATCGCACCAACTTTGATCACTGTCAAGGTTCCTTTATAAGCTGATGCAATACTCTCGCACTTCACATATCTTGTTGCTTCTACGATATGTGCAAATGCCTCTAGGTAGGAGTTCATATACTCCAGCAAGACATTTAGATAGATCAGAAAGAGTCACTCAACCTAAAGAAACAATAAAGAAGGTCCAGAGGAGGGCAACAAATATGGTACCAGAGCTAAGGGAGCTGAGTTGCTGGGAAAGGCGAGAGGTCTTAAAATTACCCACCACGGTAGAGAGAAGAGCGAGGGGTGACCTGAGCACAAACAAAATAAAGAACTTTTACGGTATAATAATGATGGATGCATGGCATAGCCTGAACGAGGAAATGATAAATGAGGACAACATACAGAAGTTTAACAATTATAAGATGATACAGAATCTTCAAGAAAATGGGCTCCATCCCTCCCTTACGATAGAAATGAGCAACTTCACTTCATATTCACCTCCATTAACACTCTTGTAAAGGGGGAAGGACAGAGAAACATGAATGCAGTTGTCCCACGAAAATAAGGAAGAATATGACCAGCCAGAGAACACTAGTGCTGACAGGGACAAAGGGCGCTCGCCTTACTGGACTTGAGTTTCTGTTGTCTCCCTCTGAGGTTCACTATAAAAGACTCTCTCTCTCTCTCTCTCTCTCTCTCTCTCTCCAGCTTAATGTAAAGGAGGAGGAGGTTCCGTGCAGAAAACGGATAGCGAAGGGAAGAGACGCCACATGAGCACAGTGTTTTCACAGCTCTTTTACTTATTCTTTTTGAGAGAAAGAGAAGGAAACGATATTTTCACTGTATTTCAGTTCGTATTAGGCTTTTCTTGCAGTTACGTGTGATTCCTTGTGTATGGTATTTATCTTTCTGCTGTACCTATTTCTTCACATTTATTCTATTAATATTCCTTCGTTTTCTCACCATTTCCTCTCCTCTTCCTCATCTTTCTCTCCTTAACTTTCTTTCTACTTCTTCATTATTCTCCTTATTTTCTAATTTTCTTTCCGTCTTTTTACCGAAGTCATCATTTCCGCTTGTTCAACTTCATGCAATTTTCATTTTTTCATCGCATGGTTATTCTTCCCCCCATGGTTCATCTTCATTTGCTCTCTGTTTAAATCTTTTTACATACGTTCCTCCTCTACAACTGTCTTTCAATGCCTTTCTTTGTATTGCCATTGTATACCTTTCTCCTCCATTTACTCAATCTTATTTTCATTATTATTATAGACTCACTTTTTCATTTTATCTTTCTCCTTCACTTGGTTTTTATCTTGCTCTTTCTCCTTATCACCATCAGGATACTTATATCTTCTATCGTCTTATCTTCTTTAACTTATTTTACACCTCTATAATTCCTTCCACTCCTCATCCTTATTCATTCCTTTGTTCCTGCTTCCCTGTCTTTTTCATTGTCATTATCATCAGCATCTTTTTCTTCTACTTCATCTTCCTCATATTCTTCCTTCTCTTCTTTTTCTTCTCGTGTTTCTTCTCCTTTTCCTGCTCCTTCTCCTCCTTCTTCTTCTTCTTCCCTTTCTTTTCCCTCTCTTTCCTCTCTTTTCCTTTTTTTTCTTTTTCCTTCTCCTTCTTGTTGCTTTCCTTCTCAATTTTTTCTCTTTCTACTACTTCTTCACCTTCTTTTCCTCCTTCTCCTTCTGCCTCTTCTTCTTCTTTTTCTCCTGCTACCCCTTCTCCTCCTCCTACTCATTCTTCATCTCCTCGTTCTCCTCAGATACACATATTTTACATAACGATAATGACTTCCGCAAAGATAAAGAAACAGGACAAGCTTTCTTTCTAACGACGTGTTCTTATTGCAAAAGAATAAATCATTTTTCATATACCCAAGAACATAGCAGACAGTTGTGAAACCTGGAAGAATAGAAAAAGACTACATACACCTCATCAAAAGACTCGTAGCAGCTCTCCAGAACGTAGCTTTACGAATGCATCTCCTTTATCGCCAAATGAAAATGAAACGTCTGAGGTGTAACATAAAACGTGTCGTGACCTTAAGAATTTTTTGTAGACAGATACGCTTGGATGGACTGGAGACACTTCATTACACTTTAATGGTTCTGTTGTCTCTATTTGGAATATCGTATGGAACGAAGATTAAATGAAAATATAGAAACATATAACAGTCGAGGATAGGAAACACTGCGTAGCATTATCAAGCTGTGATATCTTCATTACATAATCGTAAGAGAAAGATAAAAACTTTTTGCTGTAAGTCTTAGTATGTACAATGTTTATGTAATGTCAATTACATCGCACTTTCATTCCCTGTTGTCCAGCTGTGGATCAAGTCACTGTTGCATTCTTGACCACCTCAAGGGAAGGCAGGAGCTTATTCTGGACTTTTGCTGTCGTTCTTCTTCTTTCCTGTGCTGCAGTTGAAATGATGCCCTTGAAATCAGTCAGATATCAGAGATGTACTTTTGGGTGGTACAATTCTTCATCCATTAACTATTCTTTGAAGCTATGTATCATTTCTGTTCCTTCGTCTCCTGCACCTTAACTTGGTAGTGGGTTCCATTTTTACCCAGCGGTTCGTTGACCGACCATTCTCACATTCCTCTGTTCATAAGAGAAGTCAAAAAAAAAAGTAAAGCGCATATTTGGAAAAGTGTGACTACTTTTACATGATAGGTTTGCACAGGTGATTTCTCCTTCATTGTATCTTTTGTTGCTGGCAGTAAATAATAAGATCAGTGTATGAACTATTTTCTTTTAGCCAGAATTTTCCCAGGCATTGTTCTGTATCAACGTGATTTTAGACCAAACAAAAGGTTGTTTATCTATTTGCTGTCAGACTTGATCACCAAGATGTGTCATTGTCGCTGACACCATTAGAGCATCTCATGGTTAAGGGTGATCTCCAGTGATCCAGTGGTTGCAAAGGCATCCACTGCACCCTAAAAAGACCCCAACTTAACTGTACTGTCGTCACATGTGAAGGTGATATCCTCCTAAAAAATTGGGGAAGGTGTAGGTATCGCTAACTTGCATTTTTGCAAGTAATTCGATTAAAACTAACCGTTTCAATATCGCGAGAGTTGCAAGCAATAATGAAATAACTGTTTTGTTATTTAAGATTTTGAGTTATGATAGCCGTTCACATAGGACGCATTGCACCGATGTAACGAATATGAAATATGGGGAGCTAAGGCCAGCAAATCCCACCGGCTAGTTACTAGGGCTGCTGTACGGCGATGAAATTCCTAACTAACCGATCAACAAAATCGTCACCCCTTTTGTTGTGAAGTTCAGATGCAGTCTCATCCACTCAAGCTGCTTCGTCACACTTCATCTTGTGTTGCCACGTCTTTCAACATCTGTTCTTTCTTTCTCTCTGATCACCAGTACGGCTTCCGTAAGGCGAGATCCACTGGTGATATTCTTTCCTATCTTACTAATGTCTG
>JAUUDW010631074.1:0-18844 GCA_032361385.1 Panulirus guttatus
CCTTCAGATTGATAGAACGACTCAATATGAGGTTTTATGCCGTAAAAGATGGCTTCATTTATGACTATAACTAAGGTTACAGGTTAATACCAGAGGAAAAGCCCCTGTTCTTGTAGGTTGCATGCAAGTATTAAGGCCAAGTCTGAAAAAAGCAGTTTTACAGAACTTGTGAAGAAAAACTGTCAAGCCAGAGACACTGTAATTATTTGGGTGTGAAAAAATAAACAAAACGCAGTAGATACAGAATCTGTGAATATTGTCGACGGCAAGAGTAAAATGCTTTACAATGCTGGATTCACTTAATTCTTCCCTTTTTTTTCTAAAGAAATTGTAATAAAGTAGGCATGGGAATTGTGATGTCCTATGGCAAGGGTGGAAAAGCTAAGAGAAAACTATTTAGCAAATACCAGATTTTGCTGTTCTTAAAAGAGCCAATGTTAAGGGACTTAACCTTTTCAGGGAGAGAGTTAACTAAGACGGTAGACAGAAGCGTAATTACGTTGACGGAAATAAGAAGAGAGTTATTTTGATGTTTATTTACATTTCACTACTCCAGCACTGAGTTATGATATTGATTTTTGTATAAACTTCAGCGTAGTATTAGAATGGCGTTTCAGTTCTTGTGATGAGAGCACATCAATTTCACTGCGAATTTTCCACGAAAGAGCAATGTGGCTGTCTTAACGTCTAGCCCCATTGATTGTCCGGTCATGTGGAGCGTTGCACCCATAAACAAATGGTTGAACTGCGGTTGCCCCCTTTGTAGCATGCGTCAGCAGGATTCGAAGTCCCAGCCTTAAGTTTAGCAGTTTTCATTTGCATAATGTGCTGCTTGGATAAACATAACTTTTCAGTGAAGATTAAGGCTAAGGACTGCGAGTGGTGACACGGGATGGACTCAAAAAATGACGGCCAGACTAAAGCTGTAGATGAACTAAATAGAGTAATATTGAACGTTGGCATTAGACAAATGTGATTGCTAGTTAGACTTGTACAATTAACAAATAAGAGTTTTGAGGAGATATTCTAGATACGTAAACTTCGCGTTTCCAGTTATACCATAGACGTAGGTACAGAAAAAACTTACCTATTGGATAAATTTACATATTGAACAAGCCTAAGTAGACAGGTTTCATTTCTGTAGGAATTCAGATACTTAAACAGACTTAATCACTAGGCAAACTTATATACTGGATAACTTACACTAAGCAAATTCAAGTTTCCTACTAACCTTCAGTGCTTCGCAAACTTGATAGTAGGAAAACTTCGTTTGTGGGCAAACTTAATATTAGGCATAAAGATGTATAAACCCAGCAGCTTAAAGAGAGATAATGTAAGACCAACAATCGTGACTCAGAGGGTGCAAGATGGCTCAGGGTATCACTTTTACACCTCAAAGTCTGGATTTGTACTGCTAAAAGATATCATAAGAAAGAATGATAATCATTGGTTTAATACTGGCGTTAAACGAATTTGATATTGCAATATGAAGTTAATGATAAAAGAAATGCAGGGCAGCTCTCGAACAGGATAGCGTTGTTGCTTGAATACTTTCCTGGTGCAGAGGATGTGTAAGATTTGAAATTTTTGGTGAACTTTCTACAACAGACCTTTGGTCCTTCTGCAGATATGATGTAAGTACGTGGTTTCCTAGATGTATTTAAATCGCACCTGGATATGTTTGCTGATGATGCCGACACTATGAAGGAGATACTGAGTAACAGGAAATGCTGAGTAAGGAAGATAGATCCGGACAAACTGCAGTATTGGTCAGTCAAATGGTTCATGAAAGTCCAACCTTGTTAATGTAAAGGGAGTGAGTGATGTGGGTCTTCATGCATCTTACTAGGCTGGCAGGGTAAGATCAGCGACCCGGGCAGACCAGTAAGCCGCTGTTGCAGATACTGTAGGACTCTGTGGAAGCCAACGATGCTGACCGTTTTGCAGGAATATAAGACGAAAGATGAATGTCTCAGACCCATAGGTGGATAATTCTGTAACTAGAAAATGACTGACGAATGGTAAAAAAAGGAATGAGACCTTTTCTCAACTAATTTCACACAAGTAACGGTCTCTTTTATCTGTTTATTCCTGACTTCCTGTTCTGTTATCAACGGCAGGCAGCTAGCGCTCAAGACTTTGACCATTCGGCATATTTTAGTTACGGGAAGAGTTTATGATGGAAAACCCTGACATTGAAAACCTGAGACGCCAGGAAAGAGTATCACCTATGGCAGTGTAAGCTTAACAAGCTCCGCAGGAATAGTTTGTGTCGTTCTCTACTGTATTAGGGCAAATAATTTTTTCCCCGATCCAATTGTACTTTGTGGGATCTAATCATGTTCTTTTTTAGAGACGATCAAACACATGACTGAACTGAAATATAGTCAGGAACACTTGCTTCTAGGCACAACTGAACATGCAAACACTTCAGCTTTTCCCTCCCGCCTTCCCATGAGACCATGCATTTAAATTGCGTATATCGAGTTGGTTATATCAGTTGCTGATACATAAGAGGACTGGCCGCTGGCTAAAGCTCATGTTCCAAATTCCAGCAAACTTTGACTGAATCCCGGGTAAGCTAGCAGGCTGGTGCTACAGCTGAGAACCAAACCTGTAAAGCTGAAACATATCAAGTCAGTCTCATCGATATGCACAGTAAAACTCTCCAGTCTGAGAGGCCGTGCATGCAAGAAGGCAGGAGCACTTTGGACGAAAGGTTGGAGGTGCCTTGTTACTGACTCGAAGGTTCCATGACCACGAGAGACTGGTGGGGCTTCCTTAATGACTGGAGGGTTCCAGAGTCATATACGCTGGAGGAGCCTTCTTACTGAATATGTGGAAACTGAATATTTTTTCATCGTGTGCAAAGATAGACTCCATCGGCTGGGTGTCTAAGTCGTGGTTGCTGGACAACAGTGGCAGGGGAGACGCACGCCACTGGGAAGTGTGAACGATCAGGTATTCATATTCATGGCAGCAGCATCCTATCTGTTCTCAGCTTGTTTCTCTTATTGGAAAACACATATCAAGTAGTTTAACGCTTTAGATGTCAGATCTCCACCCCAGTTGGATAGATTTCAAGGGGAAATATGTGCATTTGCGTGTGGGTATATGTAGATAATGACAGCATATACATCCATACGTACGTACCTGATCTGAACATGGACACACTTCCACGTGCAATATTCCCTTTAGTGTTATTTGTTAAGGCGTGGAATCATTCAGGATATCATCTGTAGTAATTTCGTTGTGAAATTTTCGTGGTTACTTATGAGGCATGTTTGTTTGTAATGTGGAATGTATGAGGGTTACTTGAAGGATTCCTGTCATCCACATGATTTCCTTTAACTAATGAATGACAGTAGTTAGGGCTAAAGAAAGATGGATAAGTAAAATGGGGACGTTTCGGTATGTGAAGTAGATAGATATGCGATTGTAGAATAGCTGAAGTGTTGGTAGTTATGTGACTGTGGAGTAGATAAAAGTCTAGATAGGTATTAACTGAAGATAGCTGACATGTGGATAGATATGTGACTAACCATAAGATGGTAATATGTAGGTAGATATGTGACTGCTGAGTGGATGACATGCAGATACTTATTTTTTTTTTCTTATGTTGAAGGTTCCAGTCACGGACAAAAGTCCACACCTAGGCTGGGCCCCAATTGAAATATAGAGAGAATTATGAAACGGAAACAGAAAAGACAAGGGAAAGTATTTACGAAGATTTGAGAAAGTGAAAGACCTGTCTTTTGAAATAAGCCAGGTCGTAGTTACTGGGAAAGACATGAGAAGGTTGAGAGTTCCAAAGCTTTGACGTGCAGGGAAAGAAGCAGGTATCAAAACGGCCCACTGTTTGAGTTGCCGATGGCTACCCAATGATCATATGACTCTAAAACAGCTGACCCGCAGTTAGATCTGTGACTGCTGAGTAGCTGACATGCACATTGATATGTGACTGTCGAGTAGTTGATCTGCAGAAAGATTCGTGACTGTAGAGAACCTGACATGCAGATAAATATGTGACTGTAGAACAGCTGACATCCTGATGCAGCGTATCAGGGCACTGACCGGGATATACCTGAATCTAGATACATCTTGGATGTCGGTTGGCCTAACCTACCTGGGGTCGATGTGTTGTGAATAAATGAGTGGTTCTGCGTGTGTTCTGAAACTGGGTGATGGTGTGAGTGTGTGTTTTGGCGTAGTCTGCCGCTGGATGGTGCTGTGTAAGCTCTGGTGACCTCTGCAGCTGAGTAAAGGTATTCCATGAGAGGCTTCTATGTAAACCTACTCACGGCAGGGCCATAAGGTTGTAGAAAAGATTGTATCTTGTTTATATGTCATGTTTTCCGTGTATATTAACATCCCCGACTTTATGGTCAATTAACAGCCAAGGGCTATTAAATCTAACATAATATATGCAAATTCCTTCGTACACGTTTAACTACTGTACTCGTGTGTCGAAAATGTGTACCTTTGGCGAGAGTGCCTCTTAGCTTAGTCGTGAGAGGAACTGCAATTCTGGTTACCACAGTATGATGCCCACGTGGCAATATTCCTCTGTTCCATTACCGTCCTTTTTTTCTGTACTTCTCCTGTATTATATTACCTGTCATAACCTCCAGGACAACTCCCTCTGAGAGAACATCTGTCGCAGTGGGACTATATATTTTTGTAAATCTCGGACGCTCCACTTACTCTTCTGCTTCACCTGACACACGCCTAGCTTCCCATAAAGATATCTTAATATTTATTTTCAACAGCCTCGTTACAATTCAAATCTTATCTTCTTCATAGTCTTATTTTTTTTCATCTTTCTGTCTTGTCCTTTTTCCAAGTATATAAAAGACGAATATTTTCTCTTTACTTTTCTGACATTTCCTCAGCTCTTAGTCGTGTGATTTGATAAATATAGATGTAAATCAAATGCTGCAACAAAATGGTTCATCTTGCACTGTTATTGAGAATCGGTTATCTGTCTTTCATTCTTCATGCTTGGTTCGACTAGTCATACGTGTTCCCCAGCATTCATAATCTTGGAAGTAATTCATTCTTTTTAGATGTGGGATTTGCTTCATCTTTTTCTTAAGTTTTTATGTGAGACTTGTATTGGAGGCAAGTATGCATGTCACATATTGCTTGTATTTGGACTCATTTCAGAAGAATACATTGTGACTACCAATCCTACATCTTAATACTGCATGAAGGGGCTGAAAGAATTTATGCTGCACAGTGTTAGAAAATAAAGTTTTCTCTTTTTATTCTGAGGCACTGATGACAGACAGTGGTACCATCCAAAGTAAGGTCGTGTCAGGGAAGAAAATATTAGGCCTTGCATGCACTTGCGACTTCGAGATGAAGTTTTTGACAGCACATGTAGTACGCCACGTCAACCAAGTAGCTGGTAGGTAAAAGTTAAGAGATTGAATTGCATCCATCTTCAAGGATTCCATGGATCATGATCACAGAGATTTTGAAATTACTGTCATACTTCTGAACTGTAGCGTATGTTATGATATGTTGCCCCCAAGGCCCTGGGAGTATACTGGCCAGCAAGGACACCCAGCTCATCCAGCCACAAGCTGGCTGGACCTGTCACAGTTGTGTTTTGTCAGTAACAGCTGCCAATTTATTGTGCCGCGCACCTCCTTCATCCTGTGAGTGTTAGCGTACAGTGTCTTTACTCTTCTGCTTGTTAGGTTCATCTGCTAGTTCTATCCCAGTTGCAGGTATTGTGTTCAACACTCTTTATCTAATGCAAGTTCAGGTAAGGCATTAACATATTTGTGTTCGCAAGGACCTGAGAGAGAGGGAATTCATGATAGATTGATTTAAATCCCATTACCAGTAACGCGTAAATATCTGTATCTGGCTTATGTGATAAGCATTATGCATTCTATTCTACATTCTGGTCTCAGGGTATTTAGAACAGTCAGTGAGCGTAGAGACCCAGAAATGGTGAACGGTTAGGCAAGATGCCCAGGTACATATTTTACCATTCATCTCCACTCTAGAACCATTGGGCTGATTTACAATGCCAGCGCTTCCAGCCTATCGTACTCGGGGAGAGGACGTAAAGATGCTCCAAATTATTTTGGAAGAGAAGTTCTTGAAATAAAAACGTATGTGAGAGCATGTAGCCCATGACAAAGTCGTTGGCATGTTCGTATCAGGCCAGAATGCAGTAAAACGACATTTTCCTGCAGAGAAAAACGCGATTAATCTTATTTTTGTGTCGTTTGATGAACCGGAATGTTCCAAAGTCGGGATTGGAGGGCTTTATTATACGTTAGAAAGAAATGCGACACTGATTACAAAGTAACTTAATGGGAACAGTGTACGAGAGAATGAGTGAGTGAGATGATTAAATGCGTGTGTGTGTGTGTGTGTGTGTGTGTGTGTGTGCTCACATTCATTTGTATAAGAGTCTGTTTTAGTCTACATAAGATTAATCACAAAAGTCTTTGTTGTTTTATTAGGGGCAGGACAAACTCAAAGAGCGAAGTCACAGGAACAACATAAACATGAAAACTGAAGGAAACCCTTTCAGCGTCACTCACTGTGACACAGTGAAGAGTGACACCAGTCTTTAGAGATAAGAAGCTTTGTATATAAAGACATCTCACCTCATTATCTTTACCTCTGAGGTTCCTTTCTTGAAGTTTACATCTTCATTTTGAATAGCAATATTGCTCAGAAATTCTCCTTTATGTTTGAAGGCCTGGATTGTTGCGCTGAATATCAATGAATTCTCCTTTTTTGTCGGAAAACATATCGCGTTCGTTTGCATATATTTAGATTTTCAGACAAGTTTTCATTTCATGATAACTTCATTCTCCTCCTTTGAACGGAAATCTGGATCCGACCATGAGCAGAGTAAAAGTTTTCACGAGATCGATCCATGACGAGAATAAGAAGCCACAGACTTTCCCGGTCGCTACATCTACCCTTGACATACCGGTACACAAGTCTCTAGAGTCAGTCAGGCCCAACCAACGCTTTCACACGCCCGTGGCTCCCGGTCGGTACCGTGGACCGATGGCCGCCCTTACCCTGAGTGGCGTGACGCGCAGGTCTCCCGGCTGCGCTCCTTCGTATCCTACCGTAAAACACTTAATGGATTTCCTTATAAAAAAGTAAGTGGCATTTCCATTTGCAGGTCCCAGCCGGAGAGTTTTTATTTAGCTTTGTTCTTCCTCGTGTGGATTAGGGTAATGTTTTATTGATTATGGATTGTAGCAGAGTGGCGGAAGGTTGGATGTGTGTGTAGAGGCTGCTGCTGCTGTCTCATTTTGCTTTCCCCAGCAGGTGAACCAGACCCACCACTTGCTCCGCCACTATCTGCTGACTCCTGAACGTGGCGACAGTTCTTTTCTTTTTCCTCGTTACATTTTCTGCCAGAATGCTCTTGAAGTTTTTAGATACTTAATCCAAGTCACCTCCGCGACCCATGGAAGTAATTCAGCTAATGGACGAGTATCATGTTAAAGGGATCTGTCTCCCACCGCAGTAGTGTCTGAAACTTGCTCAGTGCACAGGCCGATACACTTCGTGTTTTTCTTTCGTGATAAAGATGACATTCGATGAGATGTGGATATTATTGATCAACTGGGGCTCACATCTGCCTTTCTTCGTCACACACAAAGGTCTGCATCGTGCTAATTTGCACCTGGCAGGCATTTTTCAGCTCATACTCTCCAAGTTTTCAATGAGCCTTAGAATATGCATAATAGAGTATTAGATATATGTTATACCGTCTTTTTATATTCGTGTTTGTCCTCTCAAGCAACGATGTTGCGCCCGACTGATATAGTTATGCTTTTCGATATATGACTCAAGCTAAACGTAACCCAATCTAACCTGGGACGATTATGCCTCAAGTCGTGTTTAAGACTTCATACAACCCGAGAAAGTATCGGGCGAAAAACGCCCATCAGGCGCGATAAGCGTGTGATGCAGATCTTTGTGTCATTGAAGAACGGCAAAATCAAGTTCCAATTTACTATACATAAATCAAATTTCATTTCAGACATCCTCTTTATCATGGAAAGAATACCGAGGAGTGTATTGGTAATACTGACCTTTCCGAACGCAAAATCCGGCGATACATGACTAACGGCCTGTCTTTCACCATAGCAAATCTCCATCCATACATCATAACACTTAAAGAAAAGTCCATTTGACTCGTTAGAACTTGTAGTTATACTTATCAGAGCGAAAGGAAAGATGAGATATTTAGACGAAATGACACATGGTATCTCATGACCCATGTGCTTCCTCCTCTATTCTCTCGGCCCCATCACATCGTGCTGCCTCCACCACCTGCACTCACCATAACCTGTCCCATCATTCAGCCGTCCCTAACAGCGCCCCTTCCCACTGCGACCTGTCCCCACCACCAGCTAGCCACACCTCCAGATGTGAGTCGCGACCCCTCCCACCACTCCCTCCGTCACAGTCTCCAGGTCATTAGATTTGCTCTTGGGACATGAGTCTAAACTCCTTAGCTTCATCTTATTAAGGACCGTAAGTCTCGACTTTCACAGACTGTAGTAATTAATGCACCGGTAGTTCAGTCTGCCACAACACAATTACCGATCGGTGTTCCACCATGAGTATGCTCCACTGGCTGATTTACCAACCAGTTCTTCTAGTGCTGTATACTGCAGGAGTAAAGATACACTGCTGTCCTGCCCCAGATTCTGCGTCAACTGGGAGAAATTAAGATGTTTCCACGTAACACCAGACAACTCTTGGTTACCGCATAAAAAGGTTAGGTTGTTCATCGTGGCAGTTGTCCAGGGGAATCGTAGAATTTCTCATGGTCTCTCACAGCGCACCGCTTCAGACTGTTTCTTTATGTAAGGAAAAGAAAAGGTTCTTGTCCACCCATCGGAGTATGAGCATTGGCAGTTTTTACCAAGTATTTTTCCTAGGTGGATGATATTTATTGGAATAATGGAGGATATGCCGTGTTATCTGGATTTCAATAGAAACTGTCCACGTGCGTCCAACCATCTTGATTCTTGGATGTTATCGTTTTCCCGATGACGTTTGCTTGAATCTTGTTTCCGGCATCGTAGCCAAATCGTGTTGTCATTCAAGCTTTCTGTTCGTCCTGTACATCTTATGTCATGAGATGGTCTTCATCCTTCGCCAAAGATGTGAGTCCAATTCTTCCCTTGCGCTAAATGTCATCATGGTCACCTGCCTTTCTTCTTCCTCCCTCACGCCACCTGTAAGGCATGGTACCATCGTCCCTGGTGACAGGCACGCTAATCTTTGTTAGGTCTTTGCTTGGTCCTGAGAGCGTCCACAGTAATCATTCATCGTCTGTAATCTTGTTTACTGTTTTGCAAGAATGAACATGTTTTTCGCTTTCATGATTTGTACCGTTAGTTCCTTGAAGTGACGGCTCTGACCTTCCCGGGTCTTCATTCTCTTCCTCGCTGTGTGCGACAGCATCGTTGCTGAGTTAGCAGCCACAACTGACCACAGAAGATAACCGTAATATGAACTATTTTTTTTTTTCAAGAAAATTCAATATCCGTTTGTAATTAACCTTGTCCAGGTCTTTCGCTGACTGGCGACGATAAGATATTCCCGAGTTTCTCAGTTTTTACCAATAATTGAATCTTGGACGATGAGGCCATTATGAATGTATGAGATCGCCTGGTTGGAAATTGTTTCCTTGAAAGTGACGTGGCCGCGTCTGGAAACAGGACATAGTCTGACGATCCCTTCACGAGGCTGTGCCAGGTACATCCCTATTCCGCTCTTGAACTGTGATCTTACAGGTTCTCATGGCACGCTGTTGGACTGTGAATTTCGTGATGTTTCTGTAAATCCAAATTTGGTGTAGAGTCATTATAGTTAAACACAATGAACTGGTATTAGAAAATATTCTTATTAATGTTGAGGTTCTGTGAGTTGGAACTCTGTGGAGACGGACTTAAACACTGATAGTGGAGTTTGTCACTCAGTGCCTAGCTGAGTAGATATCGAGTGAAGCCACAGTAAACACAGAACGTAGCCGAAATGTTAGACTTTTTTAAGTTTGGATGAAAGGCCAGGCTATGTATGCTAGGGAGTGCGCTGAACTTGAAGAAACTTAAAAAGAATATATTGAAGCCAAGGATAAGACAGATTAGTTGTGGAGTGCAAGTGTTGTAAGTGTACTTATACTTTGACAGAAGTATGGGAATACTTTTATATGTTACCTAAGGTATATATATATATATTGCCAATATAGCGTTAATGAGATGACCTTGATTAGGGGATTCAGTTGCCTGTGTGCCGCGTCAGCTAACGTAAAATTATGATTATTACTATTAACATGATTATTATTTTATTATTATTATTATTATTATTATTATTATTATTATTATTATTATTATTATTATTGTTACTGTTCTTATTTTCATTACTGTTATGATCATGATTATTATTATTATCATTCTGTTTAATATATACTGTTTCTCTCACCTCGGCTGATGATGCTATCAGTTCAGCAGCTGTGTGTTGCCAGGAAGGATTTCCTCTATCACTACGGAGAGACTTTTTTAGTGAGATTTGCCCATTCAGTATGCATGGAAACTGGACCTCGCATGATCCAAGCGTAAACATGAGGGTGCGTCGTGCCTGGGGGCTAGGGGAAGGTCTACCGCACCCTTATCGAGGGACTGGATGTTTTACTATCCGGTTTACCGGATTTACATGCGTTGGGTGACTTGTCTGTTGCATACGACGCGGTCATTGTTGCATCGTACGCCTTCTGGCAAGTTAAAGTTGCGAACCAAGTAATTTCCTATGCCGGTAGTGAGGAATGAAATTTTTGTTCTTCGGGCAAGATATTCAGCAAGCTGAGAAATCTCCCATTTCCAGGACTCGAAAACACCTGAGCACTTTTCTAAGTGCTGACATTGTTAAATTCATGGAGGGAAAAATGTGGAGAAGTTCGTTCCTGAGGGAGAAATTGTCTGAGAGTAGCGGACACGACTCTGCACTTACTTTAAAGCTGCTGCAACATTCGGCTGGAGATTCTCGGACCACAGACGAAAACTTAGGCCAAAAAAAAATTGTTCTTGTCAGTGTTTGTGAGACAAAGTGATACGGTAGCCGTGTGGGGGGTCTGGTCTGTGGCGGCGGTGGGCACTGCCTGAAACCCCACGGCACCAGAGCCAAGACCAGCACACACACACACACACGCATACAAGCAGCCTTGACGGCATGTAAATGACTGGAAGTGGTGTTTGTGTTTGTCGTAAGAGGGTTTGTTAAGGGCTCAAACAGTCGCCAGTATGCAGATGATCTCTGATTGCGAGGAAACCACCGTAGGTCTGAAATACTAATGTGTTGCCGTTGTATTGTCTTACTCGACTCGAACATTTTTGGCTGGACGTTTGACCTAAAATTAAAAAGTATTCTAAAAAAATATCTGTACACATCGCAGTCACTGAAAATTCAGGGGTTTCTGCTGTAGGTGACGTTTTCAAAATCTTTGAACGCTTTACCAATTTGCTTGCCAAATAGTACCTCAAGAGTTAGGAATATTGACAGTCAGGAGTGCAGGTCCAAAGGCAGTGCGTGATTGTGTGTCCAGAGACATGTGGATTGTGATGCTTTGAAGGCCCTACTGACAGTGAGTGTGTCT
This sequence comes from Panulirus guttatus, assembly GCA_032361385.1. Taxonomy (NCBI): domain Eukaryota; kingdom Metazoa; phylum Arthropoda; class Malacostraca; order Decapoda; family Palinuridae; genus Panulirus; species Panulirus guttatus. The sequence goes on from JAUUDW010631074.1 coordinate 11,660, forward strand.
GTTACCTCTGTTTCTGAGTTATTTGCGTTACCACTGCCATCACTGTGTGTCCGTTGCGTGTCAGGCGGATGTATGTGGTACCTCTGGTGCTGTGATATGTGTGTTACTACCACCATCAGTGTCCGTTACATGGTACAAGCGTTTATCTGGTGCCTCTGGTGCTGTGAGTGTTACCACTGCTATCACAGTGTGTCCGTTACATCTGTTTCTGAGGATATGTCTGTTACTTCTGGAGCTGAGAGATGTTTGTCTCAGCTACCTTTGTCAACTTATAGTTATCGTTGATATCCGTTTCCTAGCTTTCTTATCGTTAGTAACTTGTCTCACCCATTATGAGCAGCATCGAGTTAGTTTTGAGACATGGAATATTAAGGGGGCGTAATTGCAGGTAGTACATTACGCATGACAGCGAAAGAATAGATGTGCGTAGATTATGCCGTTGTTTGTTGCTGACGCTGCTTAAGTAAAGCAGGATGGACAGTAACTATAGTTAAAGGAGAAATGTATGTCACTGATTTATGCTGAAAATCCTATCGTCAGGTGAAGTTATAGCAATAATATTTTACGTAATTTACAAACTATAATAGAATATCTCTATGAAGAGATTGGATAAATCTTTGGTTATATAAGTAATCGAGGTGTCACCCCTCATCATTTTCTGTGATTGATCTTGTTTTTCGACACTTCAGAGAGTTATTACGTGCAGAACGAAAGACAAGTGATATGTTTTCATTATGATCGTGATGATATTGGTGTTAGTTAACTCTCCAGGCCTCATGATGACACGTTTACTAAGCCAGGATTTTCCTGTTCATTTTCTTCCGGTTACACAACACAGTCTGTTCAGATCCTTATGGATTAAGTCTCATCTAGTGCATCTGTAAAGACCACAGCAATAAGGGTTTAACAGCTGCGTGTGGCGTCCTAGTGTGGGCGAGTGATACGGTTCTTTTCAGAAACAAGCATTAGTTCTTCGTTAAGCAAGCAGTTGGCTGTGCATGGTATGCTACTCTGAGTGACAGCACGTGGTTTATCTTTTTCCTAAGTGGCAACACATGTGGTTCATTCATCTCTGAGCGGCAACACATGACGGTCATCCTGTTACAGAATGGCAACGCTTTGAGTGTATGTTCCTCTGAATGGCAACGTATTATATTTAGCTCTCTTCTAAGTGGCAACAAATTAGGTGTACTTTTTTTTTTGAGTGTCAAATCAGGTGTATGTTTCTCTGAGCGGCCACAAGGGAGATGTGAACTTCTCTGAATGGCAGCTCATGATGACGTTTATGCTCTACTGAGTGGCAACAAATGAGGATTATTCTCCTCTGACTGGCCACGCAGGAGATACACACTCTGCTGGGTGGCCACACAGAAGGCTCATCCTTCTCTGAGTGGCCGCACAGGAGCAATATGCTTCTCTGGATAGCACAACAGATACGGTGTGTGCGTTTTCGAGTACTTTTGTTCAGTGGTTCAAGACCAGTGTTTTTACACTAATTTCCTATGGACGACAGGGATAGCTTACCTTCACTAGTGTTAACTTTGAGGTTGTATTTCCTTCCATTTTCTCTACCTATCATCGTTCTCATGGAACCCTTGGGACCAGTACAAACATATCATAAATACATTGATACATTGGCGCGTGTTTCTTGCGTGATAACTAACCTTACAAGATCCAAATTTTAGTAAATAAACCAGGGAGTGATAGAGACCGGTTTTGACTCCACTTTCTAGCGATAATACCCAAGAAGGTTCATTGTTCTGTCGAGCACATAGCTTGCTGAAGTGTTTTGAAACGAATCAATACCTGGCAGAAGTAGGGTGAACCTCTAGGGATAACGAGCTCTTGTGAACGCTGGAGTGCTCAGCCAAAACAAAGGTTTTAGAAGTTTTGCCATTACTGAAGTCGATGATGTGTTAGATACTATATTGTTCCTCTTGAGAAAACACTGCTACTGAACAGTGTTTCAAAACTTTTGTGTTTCAAGCAAATAGAAAACCGTATCTTTTATTTCTAGAAACAAAAAAATGTATAAAGAAATGTACAGAGTTTATGTGTTGTAAATTGTAATTGTCCTGTACAGGTCTAAAATTGATAAGCGCTGCGTTTTTTATTGCATTTACTTGATAATGTTTATCATTATTATTGCCAAACGATACGATAATTATTTGAAAACAGTAAAAGATATATTTTAAGAACCGGGATGTGCCATAGATGTACCTGTTTGATGAAAACATCAGAACAGGTGTACCAAGAATACCATCGCTGCTTCACTTCAGAGTCAAGCATATTGGTTGTGTCCGTAGGTAGGTTAGTATCTCCGCTGCTGAGAACGTTGGTTTTGTACCATCCGCAATATGGTAAGATACCTGGTTATATAACGTACGTGATTCATCCTTATGGAAACTACAAACGTTGTCACCGCTAAACACATCAACCGCCATATTAGTTTTGTGGTTGTGATGTGATACGATCTTATTCATCTCTGCTCCAAAGCTTACGTTCAGAGGTAAACACAACCTTTGATCCCCGCCTCTGTTACGCCATGATACTCTGTATAACCTCCAGTCTCTTAGGCATCAGCGTCTTTCTCCACTGACGGAGGTATTTCAGAAACAACTTTATCTCACCAGTTTTTTTTTTCAATACTTTATTCTATCATTTCATTTTCTCATCAGCAGAAACTGAAAAACTGAAAAAAAGTTATCTACTTTTTTTCACTGAAACCGACACGGCAACAGCAAAACAAACATGCCTTACTTATGTCCGTCTCAGATGACAAGAAATATGAGGTACGAGAAAAGAATGAAAATATTAATTAGAGCTTCTCAGGTGTTTATAGACCTGATTCTTAAGGGTGCAAAGGTTAAAGGAAGAAGAGAAGACAAAAGAAAGGAGAGAATTCCACAGATTCGCTGTTTGGGGAAAGAAAGGATTATCATAACGGTTAGTCTACGTGTGGCTGGTCTCCACATAGGAACTATGGAAAGCAGCAACCAATCGCATTCCACCGGTCCAAGCCTTAGGAAGACAGCTTATGAGAGCAGTGGCCAAAATGATACCTGTAGAACAGTGAGCAGCTACATCACAGCCGGCGGAGAGAATTGGTTGAAAAGAGTTTTGATTAGGTGGAAGGTTTTTGAGAAAGGCGGAGGAAGAGCCAACCCAGACCTGTAAGGAGGACCCCATATGGGGGCAAATAAGAACCATGTTGTTATGGAAAAGCTGCTCAAAAGAGAATAATCATGGCACTTCCAAAACACTCCAGTTTTGAGAGGTAAAATTTGTGGTGTTCATTTAGTGAGGTTTCCAGGGTAGAATAGAGTATATGGTTATTCCTGGCATATTTATAGTGCGTCAGCATTGAATAGCAATGTTCCTGTGTTCCGATATTTGATAATGGTTAACGAGTGAAATTCGGAGATATGGGTAAAAACTACGTTTTTCCATCGTTTGATTTGACCAGGTTACTGTTTCCTCATTCTACAATGCTGCACAGGTGAGATATGAGAAGAGATGTATTCAGTGCGTGAGAAACCAAGAGTATGGGAGTGAAGAGAGGAGGGAAAGTAAGCTGTCTTATGTAGAGGGAAACTTTGATCCGTAGATGGTAATGTAACAAACCATAAATGACTGAAGTATCAAATGATGAATCACGAAAGGTGAATTAGTCTCTGCGCCATGTGAGATCAGTGGTAAGTACAGAGCAACCTAAATCACCCTAGGCAATAGCATTACTATAGTTGATTACGAACATGTGTCGCCGCTACATTGCCCATATAATACTTTTGACACTTGAGTTTTGGAATCTTCTGAACAAGTGCCAAGTGAAATTTTAACCATCACTGAATCGAGATATCTACAAAGTAACCAGAGAAAGAATGGCAGACCCAACCAGTTCCGCCTTTCCGTTTTGTTTTATTCTAATATTACCTAAAGTAATACTGGAATATATATTTGTGAAATTAATTTCATTAATAATCAAGACTTGTCCAGTGTGGAGACAGTGAGGTAAACATAATGATATGCCTCTTCTTGGTGTGGAATTCTGAAAGTATAACAGTTATATCTGACGGGAAGGCAGAACACCTCGTAAGTTGAAGATGGATATGGCGACAGATGTGGGTTAAGATACAACCACTTAACATTAAACCACCAACAAAATTACATCAGTGCGATGCGCGACCATTTATAGTTTGTTTACATGTTACCGTGGCAACGGCGGGAACGTAAGGGGTGACAACAGAGGCACTTTCAGGAAACAGATTTGATATGGTACCACCTAGGCTTTGACTAGACTTGATAATTAAATACCCAGAAGCCTGGCTCATAACCTCGCATGTAGATAAACTTGTTGCTTCCAGGAATTGTTTATTGAAGAGGAGGCTGGTCTCCGGACCTGTTTAATAAGTATAAAGATACACGAGAGCAGATGTCAGTGCTTATTAGTTAGGCAGAATATATCTGGCGCTCCTCAGCAATCTGGGGTCAGCCTGTCGGCCTCTCCCTTTACCCATCTCAGCTCATGGCGCACTTCTCAGTAACATATTTTTGATCGATATGAAATGAGCGTACTACTGGAAGTAGTGCTGGAGATGAACAGGTAGAATAGTTTCTGAGATAGTCGGAGTTGGTCAGAGGTACCGGTACCCATGAGTAGGAGTCCACGTCTGTTTTTATAACCGCACGTCACAAGTGATTTACATACGTAGAGGGGACCCACGACCTTGTGAAGTGAGGACACGACTGCCAAGACATCAACGTTGTTGTGAGACTGAAATCTTTTGATCTATTCCATGACTGCAGCCGCAGGCAAACCGTTGTGCTCAAAAGTCAGTCATTTCATCTCCATAAAGGTCGCACACATTCTCTTCTGTCATTATTCTGTTATTAATAAGCCTTTGTTTAGACCATCAGCGCTGCTGTTATCAAATGTCACGTCTGCCGGTAAGATAGTCATGATCTCGCCATTTAACTCAGGTCAGTTAAGACAGATGGTGTTGTCATCACTGTAGTTAGATGGATTCATCACTTATTCTGTATGAGTGATTATGAACTGGTCTGCCATCTGTACACCAATGGACGTGGTGGGGCGAAGTGTTTTTCTGTCAGAAGAAACTACATCCGTCTCTCTCCAGTGTTGAAATTCCTGAGAATAAGGAGGTAATGTGAGTCTTAATAGTACTGGGCGCCTATCTATGCGAGTCGAACATGGGCCTGTGAGATTCATGGGTCGCAACTCAGTCAATGGACCATGGAGACTTGTGTGAATTTGTGTGTGCACGTTTTGTGTATGTGTATATCTGTTTAAGCGCGCCTGTGTAAGTAGGCTTTAACGCTTTTATTAAAGGTACTGTTCAGTAGTGATTATTGGTTATGAAAAAGCTAGTGGAAGTGAACTATAAACCATTTGTTACGTTTTACATGTGTTTCCCCGGAATGCTCCTGTAAATTCTGCAAGCGACGGGGATGAATGTTGCTTTGTAGTTAACTCTCTACATATATCATAATATCTGAAGTGTTTACTTTAATTAATTATTAGACGCTCTTGTTTGTATGTTTGCTTTATTCTAATTAGCAAGGCAGTCAATTACATTAATTGCACGACGATACAACATTTTAGAGTAATCCATATCGTGACCATATCTTTTAGCATGACAGTGTACGACACTTCGTTTGTCAGGAGGAAGGAGTGGGTTTGGTTTGGTGTGGACAGAAAGGCTGATCTTTCATAACCTTTCCTTGTAACCACCAGTCATGTTTTACATCCTTCGCTCGTGTTTTATTCACCAATACTGAAGGTATTGTATAGGTTTTCCTTTTCCTATGGCTTCAGGAGGCTATTTCCGAGTATTGTGAGTATGTACCTGGGCAGTCACCATCCGACTGCAGTGTAGAGCTTCCATTTCAGCGAATGCCAGTAATCCTCCAATAATTTGCATTATGGGCTCGCTGCCGGCTGTCTGTTCATCCCACCACAGCGAAAATGATTATCTGAAAAGGAAACTGTTGAATATCGTCGAGCATGTCGAGTTATTGGTACAGTGTCCATAATGTTTACTTTTTTTCGTGTTAGATTACATGACATCCTTTCAGGAGCCAGCCTCTTTGGCTCATCTCGCTGGGCATTGCCAGGCATATGATGTATGTGAACACAGATAGCTAGGCATGTACATATAGTGTATGTGCAGCCATAGTATTCCACAGTCATAGCTATAAGTTATCAAACCCCCTTCGTGATGTTCCTAGTACTCTGTCAACACACCGGCCTACGGATGACTCAGTTCTCCTGGGAGCAGAGGCATTGTGTCGTCTGGCTCCCTGAACTTCCTCCATGTTACCATCAGGGAAGTTATTCCAATTTTCTCCGGGAGCACCTTCCCTTGTGGGAGTGCCGGGCTGGCTAATTCCTCCTCTCCGTCAGTGGCATGATAAAAGACTATAACTCTAAACGGTACTTACGGCCTTCTTGTTGCTCTATATCCATGCAAGTGAAAACAGAAGAGTACTGATATGCAGGTGACGTGAGGAAATATGTAGTGACAGTCTCACGTGAGATCATTAGCAAGGCCTCAACAAAGTCAGACCATCAAGAGAGGGTGGAAAGGGATCCCAAGAAAAACATAATGTCAAAAAAGAAAATGTGAGAAATTGTAGAAGCAGGATGAAAAATGAAAAGGAAGATGGGCGAAGAGTGTAATTAAGGAAAACTTTCAACGTCGGTATTTATTTGCTGATGTGGCATATTCATGATGCTCTCAGTATCGGAAATTGGAACAACCTCATGAACATAACCCAACAGCTGATATGGGAAAATGAGTTATGTCAGTTTTGGAATGGAACACACAGTGAAAGTTATGAGTTGTGAAGAGAAAGGGAGTACGCGGAGATTGTGGCTATAGTAAGAAGCCGGGATAACATTCATGCTGTGTAGGGGGAGTTTGAGAAGACGATTTATATGGACTGCCCTCCAGGTAAGAGTGGACACGTGTAGTGCTGTCCAGGTAACTGGTGGACACGTGGAGTGCTCTTCTGGTAACTAGTGGACACGTGGGAACAGTAAGAGAAGTTATTGCTTCGTCCGAGACACCTTTCCCCTTTAGTCAGTAATCTCTCTCTCTCTCTCTCTCTCTCTCTCTCTCTCTCTCTCTCTCTCTCTCTCTCTCTCTCTCTCTGTCTCTCTCT
>JAUUDW010631075.1:0-11293 GCA_032361385.1 Panulirus guttatus
ATGTGGTCTCAAGGTTGCCGAATTTTTTATTGGCAACCTGTACTATTTAACTGATTTGTGAGAGCAAATATGAGTAAATATCAGCCTTGAATAGTATGTATCCATGAAAGGAAAACAGTATCATACATTTTAGCAAAGAGGAAAATGTAACTAAGCATTTTTTGAATCTGAAATAATGGGATGAAAAATAAACCAAAATTTTGCTATGATATGTTCAAAGGATGATCCATAAATCTTACAGTACCACATCTCAAGCGAAATAATGGTGATGAAAAATAACCCAAAATTTTGCTATGATATGTTCAAAGGATGATCCATAAATCTTACAGTACCACATCTCAAGCCTATTAAATCTATCTATCTATCTGACGTTCATTGTAGGAACTTTCATCACTGAAATGGTCACAGTGAAAGAGTCTCAACATATTCCTGTCCTTGTGTGCTTTCTTCTCATTAAAACCTTAAAAGCTTCCAAAATCATGAGAATCACTTTAACCAAAAGAAATTTTCATTCTGTACAGGACCCTAGAATTTCCCCTCTAAGAAATTATGATTTCTTTAACGAACCGCTTTTCTCAACAGGCACAGTCCGAGGAGGAGTACCGCCAGACGCAGACCAAAGTCAACGGTCTCCAGTCTTCTCCCAGCTCCAGCAACTACCGCCCAGTTGAACTTCATAATATCCCACTTCCCACTACTGGGGGTCACGTCACAGGTAAGATGATGAGAGAGGGTCAGAGATCTTGTCATTAGGTGGTGCCAGTATGTAGCACTTGCCAGGGGAAAATCTATAGTTAAGAATGATGAGTTGAGTTAGATATCATGTGTTTTATGTGAGGTGGTGAGAATTTGGTTTTGTAGACTGAATGCCAGTAACCCACATGTATATGATGCAGACAGAAAAGACATCAACTTGGGCAGAGGAGAAAGAGAGAGAGAGAGAGAGAGAGAGAGAGAGAGAGAGAGAGAGAGAGAGAGAATTACTGCATTGGAAGTCAGACTTGAGGAAAGATGCAAAAAGGAGCAGGAAAAAATAAGTTTAGGTGTTGGGTAATAGAGTTTGAAGAGAATGAGAAAGTTGATGGCACTGCATGGCAGAAACATTATTTATGACTAGGCAATAAAGATTAACAAAGAAACCACGGTGACGAAAGACCATCTAAATGTAGGAAACAGACTTGACTGCGTGTCCCTGTTAAGGTATGCTTGAAACAATATTTTTCCTTTTTCAGCTGAGGTCAGGATGCCATCTGGAGTATTAGATCTTCCGGTGATTGAGGACAACCGTGATGGCACTGTGTCTGTGCGCTACTCACCACGTGAGGAAGGCCTTCATGAACTGCATGTCAAGTACAACTCGGAACACGTGCAGGGTTGGAGTCTTTTAATTTTCGTCTCATGTTATACTCTTAATTCTTTTGTTCAAGACATTACCTTGTACATCCACAACCTTCATGTAAAGAAAAAAAATATTAAATTTTGTTATCTCTTTTTAAGCTTCCATCACTAGACTTAATCTTACATTATTTTATGCCTGAGAGAGATTGTGATTTACAAATTTGTCAGAACTGACTACCATGTTATTTGGTGTAATTATTTTGACAGGCTGAATTACAGGGGTAGGTAATGCCATCCCATGAAAGAGACTGATTTGATACAACAGCAGGAGATTAGGGTACAGAAGTAATAGGAAGTGGTAAAAAGATACAGAATTGTGAAGTAGAAGTCTGAGGAAGTGTCAGCCTTGAATTCTTTTCTTGATAAACCCAGCAAAATTTTCTTGAGAAATATACATTAATATTTTTCTTTTCTCCTAAGGATCACCCTTCAAATTCCATGTGGACTCCATTACCTCTGGGTATGTGACGGCCTATGGTAGTGGCCTAGTACATGGAATCACTGGCGAACCATGCAACTTTACCATCTCTACCAAGGATGCTGGTGCAGGTAGCTCCACACTACGTGGTAGGGTCTTTATCTGGTTTCTTCTTCTCTCCTACATCCTTTGGTGTGAGGTCACCTACCTGATGGCGGTACTTGGTAATGGGTGTTAAAAGACACACCAACATGAGTCCTATATTCTCCACTTAAGATCTTCATCTGCTTTCCCTTTATTCTGTAAAAGGCATATGGTATCTTCAGGCACCCACCCATGCCCTCTTGAAGGTACAACCTCACCAAGTCCCTGAACATTCACTGCGAGTGTATTGTTGCTGCTATTGCATACCAGTCGATGCCCCTTTTTTGCAATTATCTTAAAATGGCATTTGCTGAAGCCTTCCTGTTTAACTAATGTATATGACTTGTAATAGATGGATCAGAAGTAGACTGCTAGGCATGAATTATTTCTTTAGCAGTTTATTCACCATTCATAGTCTTAAAGCCTTAGAAGTATAGTAAAACATTATGCACATACTCTTCTTAATACCTGAAGCTTTGTTTGCAGCATACCATACTTTAAAGAATATTCTATAATATTAATTGAATGAAGAGACCAAATTTGATACCTTGAAATTATTGGATTTTGATAAGTAAATGATAAACAGGTGGCTTCCATGGATTGATAAAACCTCATAAATTATGCCAGTATATATCCAGATCCTTTTAACCCCAGTATAACCCTTGGAATATTAAACTGGCACTTTTGTAACTATAAATATGCATGTGAACCTTTGCCACAGCTTTTACACTCAGTGAGTGCCTGTGTGGCTCCATCCATTTCTCATGACATGACATTTTAAATAACATTTTGCTTCTGTAATGTTGTACTCCACAGAAATTGATTTTGAACTGTTACAGTAATATTCATCATTAATGTTTGATATGTTCAAAATTACACATTCATTGATGTTACCTTATAGTGTACCTCGTTGATTGTAATATATGTATGTCAGACATTTTTAATGGTAATTTTCTCGTATTAACTACTATGCTCACTTAGAGATGAGAGCAAAGAATGTCTTTCCCTCTTTTGATCAGTAGGAGAAACTCTTGATATTGTTCTCCAGATTTTCTTACATGAAATTTGTTTTTACAAAATAGTATGGTATGTTTCTTTTAACATAAAATGACATGTGAAGGGAGACACATCACTGTTGTCTTATTTTCAAGCCACAAATGGGAATAAATGAAGGTCTGCATACAGGTTTTTAAATTTTGTCGTTAAATCTAAATTTGTTTTTTCTTGTCAGAACTTGCTCACTTTTCTGTAAAGCTTTATCTTTCATTGTACCAGCTTTTCCTTTTCTTTCCTTCATATGAGCTCTACTTTTAAGTTAGCAGTTTATCTTTTGTATTGTTCTAGTATTTTAGAGTAAGTATATAAGGTCTTTTTATAGTATCCATTTATTTTTATGATTTGGATTCTTCACAAATAGAGTATAGATTCCATTGAATTTTTTACACATTAACTGACCACTTCTGATACAGTTGGGAAACTGCCTTCCCTTGGACAGCTTAGCTGAATATTTCACAAAACCTGAATTTTAGGAAGGTTAAGGAGGCTGAAAACCTAACTCTTTGCAATGTTTGGAAACTAATGAATTATTGTTTGCTATTTAATCATTCACTTAATTATAAAATGATGACAAAGATTCAAATGAGCTGTCATGGGGAAGATAGAATTAGATAGCATTGTATAGCTGATGCTTACACTCTAAAAGTTTATGGAGGATAGATTCCAATTTCTTTCAATGCATGCATTTACACAGTGTCTGGTTTGGTACTACAGAAACAAATCTCAAGCATTATTTTGATCATGAGGGTTGAAATGGAATGCGAGTAGTACTGTAGTTCTTCTTGACGAATATCTAGGTTAAAAACCACATACAGCCAAATCTCAAAAATCTGAACCCCAAAGGAACAAGCAGTGTGTGTGGACTTCCGAAAATTATGTACTCATACTTCTGAATAGTAAAAGTGTGTGGCCTTTTCACACAAAGGAGAACCAGAAGTAAACATGAGCTGATCATATACCACTTTTTCGGGCTTTGCTAACCTCGCTGTGTGTAGTGGTGTATACTAAGCCATGACCTGCTTGTTCCACTGCCAGTACAGAAACTCTAGACATAATGATATTGCCTCTTGATATCATAAATTGCTGGATTTCCACTATACTGTTCAACTAGTTTGTCATCCAGGAATGGCCTGATGTAGTTTGATAATATTATAACTTTATGTGTGATGGTAAGAGTGACAATCTCTTAAGTCAAAAACTGTATGGATTCTTGAGCCATATGGACTTTTGAATTTCAGTGTTATGAACTTCATCTGTCACGTCACAATTTTTACATTAGATTTTTGTCTTGTAGTCTTTAGTTAAAATAGTTTGTCATTGGTGCCATCTTTCACCAGTGTGCTGTAAACTTTTGACAACGGGCAGTATTTTAAGAGCTTTTACCTCAGATGTTTTTTAAATTTCACTTTTTTATAAGATAATTTCTTGACTTCATCTTTGGCCTGTATATAGCACCATCAGTTCGTCTCAGTCTTTCATGTTTGTGATGATGTAGATTTTTGAGAAATGGCTGCAGTGATAATTTTTAACACACTAACATTGAGGTGCATGCTACGCAAAATTATTACCATATTCCCGAGTCAAGGCACTTAGTATGGACATATGTGATAAGCCAATTTGAGCACAGCTGTGGTCACTGCATAAAGATTTGTTTGGCTCTGCTTCAGGAATGTTGATAAGTTGAAGCTTTTTGCCTCAGTAACTTTACATAATGGAGCTCTCCTCCAGATTTTCCAGTTTTCTAGATATTTGTATAGTTATTGCTCTTTTAACAATTGCAGACTCCAAGATGAACATAACCCATAAAATTAGATATCACCATAAATGAATAATGAAGGTACTAGATAACTGCCTAATATTATGAGGTGATGCATTGCGGTTTTATGTGATAACAGAATATCATAACATTCATTAACAGTTCCTCCATACTCATATTAATTTAGTAGAAATTAACCCACAGTTCTGACTGGTCATATCATCTTATAGATATTTTGATTTCATTATGTTAGAAGTTTCAAAGTCTACATAGACTTTACTGTTAATACTTAGAGAATTGATTGAGAATAATGAAACTCAAAATTTTGGATGAAAAGATAAAAAGTAAACAGTTTTGAATATCCAAATAATGATTTAAACAGTAATCAAAGTACAGCAAATCTTGAATTATCATCATATTGCTAATGGCATGCATGTGTGCTTCTTGTGTATTGGTATACAGGGGGCCTGTCACTGGCGGTGGAGGGATCTAGCAAGGCCGAGATCTCCTGTCATGACAACAAGGATGGCACTGTCTCTGTGTCTTACCTGCCCACTGCACCTGGAGAGTACAAGGTATCTGTAAAGTTTGCTGATAAGCACATCAAGGGATCCCCATATTCAGTCAAGATCACCGGTGAGGGCCGTAAGAGGAATCAGATCAGTGTGGGCTCCCAGTCTGAAGTGAGTCTTCCTGGCAAGGTTGCTGATTCTGACATAAAGAGCCTCAATGCATCCATCCAGGCTCCCTCTGGACTGGAAGAACCATGCTTCCTCAAGAAGCTCCCTAACGGACATCTTGGTAAGTTAGAATAGTCTCATATTTTTATTTTTCACGCATATATTTACAATATTGTCAACAGTACTATTGACATGTATGTAAATGAAAGTGCACTCAGTAGGTGTTATGGTATCTGCCTGCAAGAGGTTATACCATGGAGGAAAAGACACCTCAGAGTACTGTATCATTGGAAATGCAGTGTTGTCAAACATCTTATCACTACACAGCAGCCCGTATTACCCTGCTACTAGAAGTAGTGCAGCCTTTGGCTGTAGGAAACTTTAATAAGAGGTCCTGGGCAACATCAGGTCTCATTCTTAGATATTAGCCTTGGGGTAGTTATGACTAGATAAAATTGCACAGCTTTTCTAGTAAGCTGATAATCATAATAGGACCTCTTTTCATTTTTTCCCATCTTCATTGCTTTTAACTGAATTTCACTGTCCTTACATGTAACCATTATTGGAGGCTGTCCAGCTTCTATCTTGGTTAGTATAGTCTTGAATACTCTATACTTCCTTTGCAGGTGTAGCATCATCTGTAAACATGTTTAGGTGTGATGAAAATCCCTCTTTCAATTCATTTACATGTATATTGAATGATAGTAGCCATAGAACAAAGCCCTTCAGGACACCACTGTTGACTTTTACTGAGTTTGGAAAATTATCTCTGACATGCTTCCCAAAAGATTAGTATTGGTTCATTAAGTAAGATGTCTTCTTATGACTGCCTGCAACCTCAGAAGAATTTTTTTCCCCTATGTCCAATGTGTGTGTCTGTGAGAGAGAGAGTAAATTTATCTATTAATAATAGACTGTGCTTTTGGAAAGGGAGCTGTGCACTTTTGGGACACCCTTTCTTATCCTCATGGAGTTTAGAATTTCAGATATTTTCATTGTTTACCACTTCATCTTTCAACTCTTCCACATTCACCAGTATTTACTCACATTCGTTGAAAGACCTCCTGTGTTCCACATCCATTTATGACCTTTAATTGTGACATTACAGTTATCATGTGTTACCTTCATCACTTTCCCTCTATTGTAGGGACTCCAAGAGTTTCTCTTTTTATCTTAAATCTGATTTATCTCGATTCCCTGATTATTCTAGTCACTTACAAAATCAGTCCAGTCAATTCTATTCCATGCATGCTTCTAGTTATTCAGACTTGATACCTCAAAGCTTCATTCACTCCATCCAATCATCTCTTAGGTCTCCCCTGCACCCATTTGCTCTACTTCGGACATGCATATTCTCTTATTGTCCTTCACTTATCCTCTTCATATGCTTGAGCCATATCACACCTTTGTTGACTATTTCAGTGAGGGTATTTTTACTAACATCTTCCACTGTCATTCCTTAGATGATCATCCTCATCTTACCACATTTTTCTCAGGCATTTCACTTCCATGTCCACCCTTTACCTTTCTTTTGTATTTGAGGCTTAAGACTTGGATCAATATAGTGCTGTTGTGTACATCATACACACAAACAGAGCCATCTTTGCCCTAACAGACCTTCCCTTCTACATGCCCTTTGATGCACCAATTACCCTATCTCCCTATTTTACCCGATGACTTACACAGACCCACTGTCACTGGGAACTATCACCCTCCTCCCTTTCGTATTGATTCAACTTCCAGTTAAAGCCCATCTCTGCATTTAGTAACTTTCAAATTATCTCGTATTCATAGTACCTTTTGCAAGATTTATATTTTATATGTACTGTACATCATTTACATTGTTTTCCAGATCCATGAATTCTAGGTATAATTCATTCACATTCTGCTAGTATTTCTCAGACATAATCTTAAAGGAAACCCCGTGTTCAAACACTGTTGCTGCTTTTACTTCATGAGCTATATTTCTTTTCAGGCATTTCCTTCACACCCCGTGAGGTTGGTGAGCATTTGGTGTCTGTTAAGCGTATGGGCACACACATTGCTAATTCTCCTTTCAAGATCACAGTTGGCGAAAAGGAGGTTGGCGATGCTTCAAAGGTCAAGGTAGGTCACAAATGATTCTTTTGACATGTTATCTTTTCATTTAGCTTCAGCTTGTAGTATTGCACAGAATAATTTCTTTACTGGACAGGCCTTGTAAGAGAAGTGAAATATGCTTGGTGATAAACAGTCTCTATGAAGTCTGTGGGTATTTTCATTACTAGTTTGTTATGACAGAGCTCAAAATTCCAATGCTTACCTTATTCGCAAAGTGTATTTTCCACATCTTCCGTGCAGATTACTGGAAAAGCCCTCACAGAAGCCGTGACCCACCAGTTGAAGGCCCATCGAAAGCAGAAATTCAGTGCAAGGTGAGGAGAAAAGTGACACGAAGATGAATATGATAGATGTGAACTTTTCTAGGTATCGAGAATGTGTATAAAGCTTGCTTCATGAAGTCGAATGTGATAGATGTGAATTCTGCTAAGAGTTCAGAATGTATATAAAGCTTACTTCACATACACATTGGTATTTTACTTCCTTTTTAGGATAATGAAGATGGTACACTGACCATTGGCTACAAACCCACGGAACCTGGATATTACATCATCAATCTCAAGTTTGCTGACAACCATGTACCTGGCTCTCCCTTCACTGCTAAGGTAAACAGGCTTGGGTTTTTTTGCCATTCATGACTGTGGTTAACTGAAATCCTTTGCTACAACTAGTGCTGGTTCCATTTAATTGTACGGGAATGTGATACATTTTGAATAACAAATGAAACATGATTGTGTATATTGTTCAGGTTATGGATTCATAAAAAAGGAAGTCTTTAAGTAGAGTATCTTTATGCATAAGATGGAAAGTTTATTGTACTTAGAACAACAATTATGTGGATAATGGTTTTAGAACAACCAATGGAACTCTTTTCTTTGCATCAGTTTGTGATTAACATTGTTTGTTCAGGTGACAGGTGAAGGCACAAATAGGCAGACAGAACGTATCAAGCGTCAGAGAGACGCAGTTCCGCTCACTGAGGTTGGATCTCAATGCCGTCTCACCTTCAAACTTCCTGGTATTTCTCCATTCGATCTGGGAGCAACTGTTACCTCACCTGGAGGTGTTACTGAAGCTGCTGAAATTGGTGAAGTTGAAGATGGCCTGTATGGTGTCAATTTCGTGCCTAAGGAGCTGGGAGTCCACACTGTGTCCGTCAAGTATCAGGAAATGCACATCCCAGGATCTCCCTTCCAGTTCACGGTAAGTAGTACACTTAGAATATTGTTTTTATATTTCAGGTGTAACTACCTATGCTTTTTTAATGAGGTAGCATCAAGAACAAGTGAACATGGCCTAATTCCACACATCCAATCCTTAGCTGTCCAATACAATGTAATGAAATGCGAGATTCCCATCCATAGCCAGGCCCCATATACTGTTCCATGGTTTACGTGGATCATTTCATATGCCCTTGTTCTGCCTATTGACAGCTCCTCACTCCTTATACTCTACACCACTCCAGTTCATTGTTCAATTCATACTTCTTGCTTTCTTCAGGTAATGTGCAAATGGAGGCTCAATTTACAAAGCATTATTACTTGCTTCTGTATTTCATATACACATATTTCGAGTTACTCTCAAAATAACCTTATCTACTCTTTTGGCCAACAGGTTGGTCCCTTGAAGGATGGTGGTGCTCATCGTGTGCATGCTGGTGGTCCAGGCTTAGAACGAGGTGAACAGAGCATGCCCAACGAATTCAATGTGTGGACTCGGGAAGCTGGTGCTGGTTCTTTAGCTATCTCTGTTGAAGGCCCCAGCAAAGCAGAGATTGATTTTAAGGACCGCAAAGATGGCTCATGCTACGTTTCTTATGTTGTATCAGAACCTGGTGAGTATAGTGGTTCTCTTTTCCCATTTGTTTCTCTCATAATTCAGACCTGTGCATCATCTTGGAATGGGGAAGCACTAACTTAGTTGAATTTGATGGTGCGTAAACCCAGTTTCTCCATACATCACTTTTTAGATATGTTTTCTCACCGATGAATTTGCAAATACTACAATTCGGTCATGCAGTAACATTAACATAAGCATAACCATATCCCTGTCTTTGGTTGAAACCTTGAATAATGAAGATTACAGAATGTGCAATTCGAAAGGTAAGAGTGTTTTATAGGTGTGGCAATTATTTTTCCTTTGAATAGATGTTCCATATGTTCTTGCTGTCTTTCTCTCATACTTGTTTGCTGTTTCCCACTTTAGCTCCAGGAACAGATGAAGAAAAGGCCTCATTTGCTTGCCTCCAGTGTCTAGCTGTGATTTTTAGTGCAGCAAAACCACAGCTCCATATTCACAACCAGACCCCACAGACCTTTCCATGGGTTTTCCCTAGCTGCTTCATATACCCTGGTTTGATCCACTGAAAATTCATGAAGACACTGTGCATAGATACTGCTTATAAATATTTAAATAGTTTTCGTATATGGGAACCTGGGAGTTGAACTTGGGCCACAAGAATGGCAGAACAGTAGCATAGCCATTACGTACAGCTTGACTGCCATCCTCATGGCCTGGGTTCATCACCCAAGCGAGCAGAGGTGAAAACGGTTATAGATTGCCAAGTTAACATTGCCAATCCTAATCTGTATATTGATCTGTCTGTATATGTCTGTGTATGTCTGTATATTGCCATTCTATAAAGGCAAGGGGACAATAAATTTGAGTATGCCTGGTAAGTTGTAGTGGATAGAGGTGATTGAGAGGGTGGTGGCATGCACAGAGCATGACTAGGCTGGAGAAGAACAGTGAGGGTTCAGAATGGTTGAAGATGTGTGGATTAGATGTTTTCTTTGAAAAATTTGTGTGAGAAATAGTTAAATTAACTGAAGAATTTGTGTGCTTTGTGGAAGATGTTACAAATATAAGGTGAGTAAAGCTCTTAGAGGAAGTGAGGAGTTTATGAATAGGGCAGGGTATGTGTATGAGTAGGAAAACAGGAAGGCGAGTGGTTCCAGGTAATGGTGGGGTTTTGGTGTGATGTGACCATCGCTGTTAATTTGTTGATGGATGAGGTAAATGTGCGGTTCTTGGAGAGATTGGTAGGTCTGCAGTATGTTTGGTTTAGGTTCATAGGAGGTAAGTCTGTTATTGTTTGCTGACGACACTCTGTCGGTGCCAGATTGTGGCAAGAAACTGCAGAAGGTGGTTTTTGAGTTTGGGGGAGTTTGTGAAGGAAACATTTGAGAGTAAATATGATTAAAACGGATGCTAGGTTTATCAAGGGAGAGAGACTGGTTAGTTAGAGCGTGAGTCTGAATGGAGAAAACTTTGGAGGAAATGGATGCAGATAGCAGCGAGTGGACATGGTTGTGGATGGAACTAAGGGAGGTGAATGTGTCGTAATGTGGGTCAGGGGGCTAAGATCCTGGGTACTTTGGGGAGTGTGTTAAAGGAGAGGTCACTGTCTCTGAGGGTACAGATGGGTATGTTTGACGGTAAAGTTGTCTCGAAGGTGTTGTACAGATGTGAGGTTTAAGGAAGTTGACGTAGACACTAACCAAGAACAAGATTGACTTCAGGAAATGTGGAGCAGTTAGGGAAGTCAGGCTAGGAGTAGAGGGCTGACGTAAACTGATGTGAGAGATGAGGACACGTAACTGAAATAACTTGGAAATTGTAACAGATGAGTGGAGGAGATGAAAGTGAGGGAAGACAGTAACATATCGTGGCTGTGATTTACAGGACATTGAGGTTGGGGAGAGTCAACGTAGATTTATGGGGAGGAGCGTTAAGGCTATC
>JAUUDW010631097.1:0-11291 GCA_032361385.1 Panulirus guttatus
GGTCTGTGGGGCCTGGATGTGGAAAGGGAGCTGTGGTTTCGGTGCATTACACATGACAGCTAGAGACTGAGTGTGAGTGAATGTGGCCTTTTACATCTGTTTCCTGGTGTTACCTCATTGACGTAGGGGGTGGCTATGCTATTTCCTGTGGGACGGGATGGCGTTAGAAGTGAATAGAAGTGAGCAAGTATGAATATGTACATATGTATGTGTATTTATGTGTATATGAATATATTGGTATGTATATGTATGTACTGTGCATATATATGCATGTATGTATATATGTGTGTATATGAGTGGATGGGTCTTTCTTTGTCTGTTTCCTGGTGCTACTTCGCTGACACGGGAAACATCGATCAAGTATGATAAATGAAATGAATATATTGTTGTTGCATCACCAACACAAGTCTCTTGGTTTTGGTATTACAAATATATGAGATCAAGTGGCATTGTGAAAAGAAGGAATGATTTTGGGTAAGTACTGACTGATAATTTCAATGAATGTCTTTTTGTTTTATGTAGTACATATATTGCAAACAAACAACAATATGAAACTGCATTTGGTATCCAAAACACTCTGTTAAGGTAATAATATAGTGAGACTGCAATCTGTGGTGAATATTTATAAAATCCATGAAAATACAAAATCTTAGAAGGTACAAGACATGCTGTCCGCATATAGATAACATGGAGTGGGTATCATAGAATGATTCATGATTAAATTATATGGTAGTTATACCCTAGATATTTTGAAATATCAGTTTACAAAGTGAAATGTACCATTCATAAAGTCTGGATACAGTTGTAGGTGGATTTTATACAGTTTAGGAGTGCATGTGCTCGTGACCTTTGACAGTACAGTTTGCAAAAGGTAGTATTGATTGCTAACGAGACCAAGTTTTACCTGTATTCATTAGCATCTAAAGTTTTATTCACTCTTGCCTGTTTTCAATGCTTGATGAAAGTTTTAGGCATTAGATTGCCCATTATGCAAGGTAGATACGATAGGTAATTTATACTTCCATGTGAATGACATAGAAGTAATGAAAGGTTTATCCCCAGAAGAGATACAAGCTGGGTTTAGGCATAGTTTCATTCAGAAATGTAGGAAGTGTTGATTCATCTTAAGTTATGAGGAAGTTATATGTATACTGTTTATAATCTTACTATTATTTTATGTGACTTTTAGTTTTCTTCCTCAGATTCGATTTTTGAATCATTGTATTTAGCTTAGATTCATGAGGTACACTTTTAAACGTCAATAGGATTACATATTCTTGAGTGTAAGCAAATTATCACCATATTAAATGTTTGCCATTTCTAAAATAGATAACCATACTGAAAAACACATAAGAGCCATAATACATTCAGCAGAAAAGCTGAAGGTCCCAGTATCTGTACTGTCATTTTAGTTTTCAAATTCAATTTTTATGTTCTGTAGTGCAGATGGTGCTGCACTGATAGCAGGCAAGGGTTATACTTGAGAATGTATGGAAGAGGTTGAATGTGGGGTGAGGAGGGTTTATCAAATAAGCAATTGTTGGGTAAGAGAGAGGTGTTGTAATAAGAAGTGTATAGTTGAGAGAACTGAGGAGGGTTTGCTGATATAGGTTGTTCACATGGAGAGAATGAGTTGGGAGAATTTGACAAAGACAATATACATGTTAGAAGCGGAAGGGACAAAGAGAAGGTAGAAACTGAATTGGAGATTGAAAGATGGGGTTAATAAGATTTTGAGTACTTGGGGCCAGAGCAGGCAGGAGGATGTTATGTATGCATGGGATAGAGTGAATTGAAGCAGTGTCATATAGGGGCTATGTGCTGACAGTGGACTCAACCAGGATATATGGAGCAGCTGGGGGAAACCATGGAAAAGTCTTTAGGGGGTGGTTTTGGATTGTGGTTTTGGTGGATTACATATGACAGCTAGATAATGGATGTGAAAGAATAAGGCCTTTTCTTTTTAGTTTTGGCACTACCTCGCATCTGTGGGAAACGGTGAACAAGTATGAAAGAAGAATGAAGACAAAGTCACCTCATAAGTGCATTCAGCCTCCAAACAACACAAAAATCCCATTCAGCATGGCAAAGAAGAGAGATATAAGGGTCAGCATGGGATAAGAGTTTAAGAAAATGAAAGTTGTGATGGATATTAGAAATAGAGAAACTAAGCTTAAATAGTTAAGAAAATTCATATGAAGAACATGCTGCATTAGTACTGAGAAGGTTTCTCAACCATCACTCTAATGAGAAAATACTAAAGAATGTGTTGAAATTTACACTTCTTGTTTTCTGTATTTTTGATGGAAAAGAAACTCATTTTAAATGCGTGGCAGAATAGATTAATACCCAGATAGAAAAAGTTCTATAAATATCTCCATGACATGAAACTAAGAGACTTTTCGAGTCAAAATACTCAAAACCATAGACGTCTAAACTCATTAAGAGTGAGTTATAGATGGTAATATTAGATCGAGTTTTAGATGTAAATATATTAAGCATCTGGAATCTGGTCATGAATCAGTAAGTTCGGAATAATGATGTTTTTGATTGATTCAAAGATGACAACCTGTCAGGTACTGAAGAGCTTGGAGAACTCTACTTAGAAACTTTTAAGAACATGAATGACAGTCGGAGGGAAGCCAGAGGAGAATATTTATATGCCTTAACAGAAGAGCCAGCAAACAGTTTTATGATAAAAAGCTTGAAAGTGCATTGTCTTTATGCTCAGATGTGCCTTTTAGCTTCTCTTTACAGAAACCTTACTAAAGTCAGTTGAGCAATTACACTCAGTGTAAAAGAGCCAGAGGGAAAAGTTCTTGCAGATGAAGTTCTGAATATTGTTAAAGATACTGGAGACTAAAGTATGTATCTTCATTGTAGAAAATACTTTATGGACCTCAGATACTAGAAAGGTAATTATTGATTAGTTTTGCATTCTTCACCATAAACAGAGAATGTTATCTGCAAGGATTATAAATCTTGTAAATGTTTTAGAATTGCAACTCAGTGTTGGTTGAAGTATTTAGGTGAAAAAAGATATAGAAAATAATGAGACCTATGAGGAAGACCCTTCTCAGGAGGATCCAGGAGGTGATTTAAAACAACTGAAAACTGCAGCATTCTGAAAGTCAAACTGCAGTTATAGTTAATGCTTGAAGATTTTTGACACACTAAAATTTCAAAGCCAAAGGCTTCAGGAACACCACAATGGAAGACTTTGGGTAAGATGGAAGTTTGTGTTATAGGTAAATAGGTTACTGTAAATGATAACAGAGGCAGGTGCCTTCAGTCATAATAGATGTGTAGAATAAGGATTGAGCAGGCATTTTAGCTACTTAAAGTAAAAATAGCCTTTTTTCACAAAAAAGGAAGGACTTTTAGAGCAGCAAGTAAGTTAGTGTTTTGTTGAAGTGGAATGGTTGATCATTCAGGGTGATGGAAGTATGTCCGTTGGCTTCATGTTGGGTTTAGAGGGATAAGGTGGACTTCTTCCGGGATGCAGACATTATTTTGAGTAAGCCACTGTTTTAATAGTGTGGTATTGTGCTGCCCCTTTTATATAAATGTTGCTTGTTTAGTGATGATGTGCACTGATGTAATGGTGAGATCATGTATATATGCGAAGGTATTTTCACTGATTTGCTGGGAGCAGTAGGAGGTCATGTAGGAAGGGACTGAAGGGAGTTATTGGAAAAACGGCTCCTTAGGAGAGTCCAATGTAGAGCTTGAGAATTTTACAAGCTTGGCCTTTGTGGATGAAATTGGCTTGGTAGCCATTTACAAGTTGACCAACCATTTTTTGTCATTTTTATTTCAAATATTTGGAGGTGTTCTCTTTTCTGTGCTGATGGTGTGTGGTTTTGTCAGATTTTATTTCTGTGCTGATTTTGAGAAGTTTGGCTTATATTCTTTTATGTCCTCTTTTGTTAAGTTTTGTGCTGGTTTTGGTAATGGTTCAAGTTGTACCTCTCTAATCCGGCACTCTTTAGTCCGGCAGCTCCCATAGTCCAGCACATTTTGTTTCTTCCACCATTAGTTTTTGGATCTAGTGCTAGGGTGGCGCTGTTAGCAGCTCTAAGGTGCCAAAATCTGTTTACTCTGCAGTTGAGCTAATTAACAGTCATGTTAATTTCTTATAGCCCAAGAACAAGTGTATAATGCTGATGAATCTGCCCTGTATTGGTGTCGTATGCCATGAAAACCCTTGCCCAAGATTTTGAGGAGTCTCCATCTGGGGATAAGGAATCAAAAGATAGGGTAACAATTCTTGGCTGCAGCAATGCTGCAGGAACACTGATGGTAATTGGTAAGGGTATTCACCTGAGGGCCTTTAAAGGACTCAATTCCTGTTTTCCAGCATTTTCTGTGGTCCAGCAATGGCCAGGTCCCAAGGTTGCTGAGCTGAAAGAGGTGCAACCTGTATTGTGAAAATGAAAGATGCCTTAGGCTAGGGATAGGAAGTTGTCTGTGTTGAATTTTTGGAGTTTGGATTCTATATATTTTGTCAGCTTTTATGTAATTTGTTATTGTTGTCTTTTTGGTTGTTGCTGTATGAGTTGGATAGGTTAGATGATGCTTAATAAACACAAAGGGTAGGTGCTCAGAGAAGAGTTCATATACACTTTAGTGTGTCTGGTGGTCCTTGTATGTAGTGTTCATGTGCAAAAGGTTAAGGATGACATTTTGAAAATGCTGCCATTGTTTGTGACTTTTTGTGTCGATGATATCATTGAATAGGATGGATGTTATGGACAGTTATGAGTTCTCCTTGTATGTATTGTTTTTCTATCTTAAAATTGTGTAGTAATCGTAGGGACAGAGGGTGGATGTGGGTGTAAGTCTGGCATTTTGCTTAAAGAGTATTTGTTCCTGAAGTAGGTTGAGTGTTTTTTTATGATGCCATTAATATTAAGCTGGAATATATTTGTGAGTAATTCAGGTTCTGAGGGGTAGCAGTGTTTTTTTTTGCTGGGGTTGTGTATTTTGTCAGGTGTAGGCATATAAGAATGTTCAGAGCCTTTTATATAGAAACTAGTATCTGTGTCATTTACCATTTCTAGACATCCTAACAGGTATAATACAAAAAAGGAATGGAACAGGACTGTGATGAACACATATTTAAAACCACTGAAACAGTAAGTTAGGCACTGAGGGAGCAAATTAGTTTCTTGTACCCACCGACAGATGATTTGTCGTAAGGGTTACCTGTTTTTGGCTTTCTAATGCCCTCATTATGTAGGACCTTCTTCTGGTACTAAAGACAGATGTCATAAATGATGAAATACCTCAAGAACAATGTCTTCATATTCATAACCAGCCATTTGATCCCAGTGATAGAGAGGAAACGAGGAAATTACATTAGATTTTGAATACTTCACTAACAGACAGAATTCCTTTCATATGCCTTCAGCTTACCCACAACTCTTGAGACCCATTCATCATAGCAAAGAGGGATATCAAGGCCAGCACTGGGAAGGAGTTCAAGGTAATGAACAATATGATAGATGCAAAAAAGAATAGAAAATAAGCTTGATAGCTGCAAAGAGATGATAGAGAACCTTTTTAGAGGGTTGTTTAGTGTGTATGAAACTGGCCTATTCTAGGAAAGAGTTCTAAATAAGATTCATTTCAGTAGGGAAAAAAAGAATGCTTTAGAGTGTGAGGCTGCCAAAGATTGCTGTTGTTGGTGGAGAGTGCTGGGAGTGATTTTATGCAGAATTCCTTGTTTGTTTTTCATTCAAAAAATCACAGGACTATGAAAAATCAGCATCTGTGATTTGTCAACAGTTGCTGAATCCCTTCCCTTAATTTTCACTTCACCCCAAACCCACTACAACACTTCCATATGCCCTTATCATCACATGTGATAATGTTTCATTAATATTTTCTCCATAAGTTTTGTGAGTAGCTAAATCATTACTAGTTCATGAGATAGGAAATTATTTACTGATTCAGTAAAGAAAACCTTGTACAGAAAATGTTCAGTTGTGCACAAAATAGTGCTGCTTCTACACACAGGCTCACCCAGTCTTGCTAGATCTTCCATCTGCCATACATTATCTTAATTTTGTGAATATGCTTGAATTGGATAAGAACCTAGGGGAAAGAATTGTGTAGAAAAAAAAAGTGATTACATGTTATATTTCCTTGAGCTTGCTAGCTGTTTCATTTGCCCTTTTTCTTAATTTTGGGAATATATAGATAATTATTAGTTCATGAGTTAGTCAAGAACTTAATGAAAAGAATTGTGTTGGACAAATTGTATGAAAATTATGTTGCTATGTTATTCATTGCGTAAATGTTAAATGTTTCATGGTGGACACTATCTCACACACACTCACCTCGTAGGGGTTTCTAGTTCTTCCATGTATCACTCATTGTCTTCATTACTTTTGTGAATGTTTAAGTAATTACTGGTTCATGAGGTAGGTAACATCTTACTGATGACAATTGTTTTGAAAAAGATATGAGATGTGGTCTCCCATTTTATTCACCGAGTTTAAGTTTAACAGTAAGCTGTTCCACTTGCCAGCTGTTCCATCATTACCAATGATTGCCTCATGTTTCATCTTTACCACCCATTTTTTCCATCATTTTTGTTAATAGCAATATAAGCATTAGTTCATGAGTTATATAACTATCATGTAAACTGAAGAGAATCATCAAGTTGAATCTTGCATCCATAAGTGCCAATTTTTAGCAAATTTGTTTCTATATGATGTAGCATGGGCATCCATCCAATTTGACTGAATGGTTGTGATTTGTTTAACATAAGCATTGAGTATGAAAGTTGTTAGATATGGTCAAAAGCAATATATGAAACAGCTTGATATATTGTTCTTAAGCTGCTTTGTGTACATTTCATACAGTACTTAAGAGTTATATTCAGAAAATTTTTGCTCAGGAACATATCCCCCTTTTTTATAATTTTTCAGTTGCCCCTACAACAATGGATCATAGAGGGAGGTTTTCATTGCTAAGTGGGGGCCACAGGTATATGATGAAAATGGTTGTTATGAATTCAGTTACAAAAAAGATTAAGGAAACTGACATGGATTTCTAAAGCCTTTGAATATTAAAACCAATAAATATTTGCTTATAAAAGGTTCTTCCAAAGATTCTGAGTACAAAATCACCTGTGTAATCTTTTGATTATGAAAGGTACTTTCTACTTCTCTATCAAGAAAGTAACTTTAGGAGTAAATTGATTTAAACTAGTTTGGCTTTGAGAGCTGTCAGGCATGCTGTTGAAAAAGAGATTTGGTGTGTTCAAGATAGTTAAGTTTTTGCACCTTATCACATATACAGGCTTTGGATATGATCATGTCCTCTCTTGATGATTTAGGTGAATTTGGTTCAAGTTGAAAACAGTTGAATGTTATTGTGTTACATTATGTATATTAGGATGTGTCCTGCCTGATTGGTTAAGACATATTACCGCATAACTGCACTTTTGATTCATCGTTCTAATTCGGTGTTTTGCCTATTACTAGAGATAAACTTCTTTTTCTCTTGCAGTATGATGATTATAATGCATTTTGAAGTGATTGGTGTATTACTTCCAGGAATGGAAGTGTTCCTTAAACCATAAGGGCTTTTTATGCCTCTGCTGGATATCTATATCTCCTTACATTGTGTAAGAACTAGCTAATTGATGTTACCCTTCAAACATAACTAGTAAAGGATTTTTTGTTAGCTAGGGATTATGTTATGGATCCCGCTTCCATTTGAACACTGTAGTAAGTAAACTTTTCACGGGATTGTTTACTGGAAATAGAAATGACATCAGTGAGTCCAATAGTTTGACATGCCATCCATTGAAGTATTTTACAATGGGAAAAATTTCAAAGCTTAGTAGCTTCTTGCTCCTTTTCTAGATCCTTGAGTGGTTGTAAATGATGCCTTATCTCTTATTTAGAATTTAAGTAACTATTTATCTATTAACTCTTCATTCTTATACACGGTATATATAAGGACAAATATGTCATTCCGTAAAAAGACAGAACATAAGATTAATGTGTAACTTTGATTCATTGTTTTGTTTTTCTCCTTTGCTTGCACACAGCTAGATAGGGGGTTCAGATCAGAGAGTAATATCTATATGTCTATCCACATCTATCTCTGATGTCTGTTCCCTTTGGGAACTCTCTCAAGCAAAAGAGTCCACCATAACTGATGAGCTCCAGTGCAGCTAATTAGCCTTTAGTGCCTCAATCTTAACAGATCATTGGCTGGGGCAATTTTAGTGAAAAGATATATTCTCTGTTAAAGAACATCACCTGATTCAGTCAAGCCTCATAGTATTATTAAGAACAGCCAAAATATAGAATGTTGATAATTTAATTAATAATGTGTGTTGTTTTCTTGACTTCCAGATTAAAACTCTAAAAGATTGTACAGGAGGTTAAAAGCAACAAATTGTGCTGAGTTTATGTCTCTGAAACTGTAATGTACATATTTTGCTTTATCAGTGCAGTTCAATTCTCTATGGGAGCTCTGCTTCTCTCGATATAGTCGTTAGAATTTTTTTGTAATAATGTTATTGACAGTGATGATTATGATGATAATGATTGAAATAAGAATGATAATTGTAAAAATAATAATGTATATGTACCTAATGAATTGCCTCTCCTGCCTTCTTGAGGTAGTTTCATGAACAGATAAACAACAGCCTTGTATGCATACATCCAATCTCTGGCTATAATTATGATATACCAAGTAATAATGATAGTGATGATAATAGTAATAATTATAACATTAATGATAATAATGATAATGATATACTTTATTGACCTGCATGACACATATTTAAAAGTTTGGATAATGGCATATAGTACATTAAACTAATCCTTTGAGTTGGTGAATTCTTATAAACAAGGATTTTTGGACCTTCTGTCTCTTTTGGCATTAGGGATTTTTTCATTATAACTGGGTCCAGGTGAATGATGGATTTGAGTATACTTTGTTACTTTAATAAACATACCTGATCTGTATAAAAAAAAATCATGGATAAAGGTAACCTGTTGATAAAGAAGTTGAGTGTATACGACTCTCAAATGTTATGATGGTGGGTGTACAAGAACTTGGAAACAGTTATTTACACACTGATACCAGATGCACTCAACTAAGATGATAGAGGAGAATGATATAATTCCTAGTGTCTGGCTTGAAATCAAAGATCAGCCTATAATCAGAGGAAGGGAAATTGAATGTTTCAGAGTAGTGGGGACTTGCTGTATCATGGATCACTTTGACAAAAATATTCTTATATTTGATGCATGAAAAAATTGTGATCTTTCATTTGCATTGGTAGATTTGGATAGTCTGACAAACTGTTTATTCACAATAGAAAAATTGGAACAGAGACTCCAGTTAAAGTTAGATGCTTTTATTGAAGGATGAATCAGTATTCCCATCCCAACAAAATTTCTAGTATTGACACTCACTGTAGGAAACACTAGCTTGTTTTTATGCATGTGAAGTTAATAGAAACATACTTACTGCATTAGTTAGTTTTGGACATGGTTCTTGTATCCAAATGTCATGGATCTTGTGACCTTTTGCCTTTAGGAAATATATATCTTACCTCATTATATAGATTGTTAAGGTCATTATTCCTCAGTGTTAATTATTAAATGTTGATTCTCTAATATGTGACTGGGGTATCATATGCCGTAAGCTTAGGACACATTTGCCTCCTATAAATTTAGTTTGTGAGCATCAAGAAAGCAGATATTTTGCTTAGAAATAGTTTTTTTGTTCATAATTTGAAAGTCTCATGAACTTAACTATGTGGTTTTATATGTCAACATAAAAGTGTGTCTGGCTGTAGCTTGCATCAGATTTAGTCTTCCTCTTCATACTTAAGTTTTTTTTTTTTTACTTTCTATGCATATTGCAAGTGAACTACTTCAGTCTTACTTGTAGACCATGTTTCCGTGTCATTAAGCCCAGTATATGGCTTTCATTTGAGATCAGAAAATTGTTTTCTATTTTTTGTATAGACTCATTTCTGAGACTAGAACAAGCTGAGCTGAGGGGTAATGTCTCACTTCATTAATTTCCATTTAGTCAACAAATATGAGTGGGATTAATGACACAGTTGCAAGTGCAAATTGGAATGTGTTTAAACCCTTTCAGTTCATGTTTTTTTGCCAATGCACACACAAAACAAAAGTCTTAAATAACAGCTGTTACTTTTTCATGTGTATTAAGATTTAACTGTCCCTAGTTTAGGAAAACTCTTATTCATTGATATGCACCAATTCTAAGCGTTCACAAAGATTTATAGCTGCTACATATACACGATTAGGTGCACAAAAATCATTTAAACCAATTTTTTTCTTGGTATGACTTAAGAGTTCAGCATTCTCAGTATAGGGAAAATACATTATTAACTAGATTGGCCAGTCCTAAATATGGATGGTGAGGACAAGGCAGTGACAGCTCTGCATGACAATAATTGACACAAATAGAGGAAGTCCGAAGAAAAAAGGCTTGGAACTGCCCACTTTGGCCACTTGCAGGTTACTGTGATTTCCAGGCAGTTTTAGTAACTCATTCTTTGGGTTGTCGTATATGACCAGCTAACATAGCCTAGATTGTTTGCAGAATTCAACTTCTGGCAGGATATTAAGTTTGTATATTGATGTTCATGGCATTTAGCTATTCAACAGTAGATTGATGACACTGAAAGGTTTAAGGGTAATAACGGACATCAACACAACATTGTTTTATGTAAGATTAGCAAAGGGATTAATGCCACATAAAAAGATAATGTAACATGAAAGATACCAAGATAAAGAAAACAGAGGATGAATGGAAGGAGGGAATGAATAATATGAAAAGATTTGCAGGAAGCAGAGAAAGGATGAAAAAACTAGAAATTCTGGCAAAATTAATGGAAACTCACAGAAGAAAACACAACCTGAACAAAGTAACACAAAGTATTGAATAGAACCCAAAAGTATTATTCTGATATATGAACAAAGCAAAGAACAAAAGTAAATTTGAGACTGGGCCTTTTGAAGTATGAGAAAATTATGGAAGTGATGCCATAAGAATAAGCAGGATGCTACCACACCAGTAGAAATATTCTGTGCAAAAGAAAGATATTTAGACTATGAAGTGATTAGTATGATGAGAATGCTCTGACAGGCACTAACATAACAGTAACATAATTATTGCAAATGTTCAACACTGACTAGAGATGGAATACCAGATATTTTCCCTTATAAGACAATGATAGTAAAACCAGTGATAGTACTGATGAGAAAAAGGATATATCA
>JAUUDW010631108.1:0-11291 GCA_032361385.1 Panulirus guttatus
CTCTCTCTCTCTCTCTCTCTCTCTCTCTCTCTCTCTCTCTCTCTCTCTCTCTCTCTCTCTCTCTCTCTCCTCCCTATTGACTCCTCTTTCTCCCTTTTCCTTCCTCCTGCCCTGTCTTCTCCCTCTCATCCTCTTCCTCCTTCCTTTCCTCCTTTCTCCCCTACTTCTCCCCTCACCAATGGTTCCTCCCCAGGGAAAAGTTGCTTCACAATACTTCTCTCGGTCGATCTCATTGGTCGTCTCCTCACGTAGAAATGGTCATAAACAAAGAGATTAACAAAAGAAATAGAATAAAACAAAATAGAGTAAAATATCACAAAATACAAGGAAAAATCACAGATAAAACAGAAATAAAACAAACTGAAGACATCTGGTCCTCATCGATTATTGATATGTTTTCCTAATAATTCAAGTTGACAGAATACACAAAAAAAAGTAACCACAGTAGGGAAAAAAAGAGCATTTATGTTCTTTGCCCCCGTCAGATCAGTTGTCAGGGTCTAGTTCCCAAGTCCCCTAAAGCCATTATCGACTGATGATTGACGCCTGTAATTAACCACCAACCCATTATGGGAGAGACAGAGTCAATCTGTAGCACCAGCACAGCTGGACTGGAGCGAAGGCTGCTATGAACACACGTTCGATTCCTTCACGTCCCACTAAACTCTTGAGCTCGACGGTGCGAGCCTTTTTGCACGACTTTACAACCCTTCGTCACGACGGTACGACCGCTGAGTATGCTGACCCGATCCCTCTTGAGCAGAAAAGGGTCACATCATCATCTCCAGGGGTCGTACAGTTATGCTTGGAGGCTCCATCGTCATACCCAAGGGTCGTGTGTCGTTGTGCTCAAGGGTCGTTCCGTCGTAGACAAGGGTCATGCCGAAGGGTTCTGTTCTTATCCTCAAAGGGTCAACAGCGAGTGTCATGCTCTTAGTAAACTAAAGCATGCGTGACAGAGTTGAGATTTTACACGAGCCTCCCTCCCCAAGCAGCAGTGATGGAATGCTTTGTTCTTCCTGTAAATCTGACATGTCTTAAGGCATGCATTTGCATATGTTGAGGAACGTTCAACATTGACCAGGGTAAGAGTGTAACCATTCTGAGAAATCAGACGATAACATGAAAAGCAGAATCTGAGTATGTTAAGAGGAACGATTTGGTTGGATGATAAGACGTAAATGACACAGGACTGGAGAAGAGATGAGACAAAGGAATCTTTCTTTCTTTCGTACGATATCTGTCAAGAGCATCTCCTTAGGCATGCCAGCAGGCTTGTCATGCCAGCTTGCCTCTCTGCCTAACTCCTGTCATATAAAAAAGACAGCATATTCTAGGTTCGTAGACAGGTATTAGCCACAACCGAACTTCCGATGACGTTAGATCGATACACCCATTGTGACACAAGAAGCACTACTACCCTCTCGCCAGAGTGCCTAGTCTCCCACAAAAGCCCGACCACGTTTGGCTAAAAAATATAAATAAGTATTGTCTTAATCGCCAGGGGGGGGGGCAATTACACAGACAGACAGACAGGCAGAGGCTTCGCGGTGAGTGCATGAGTAGCATCTGGTGTCTGCAAGCGGTTTACGGTCCAGATGTAAAGCCATAATCATCTAACCAGAATAAATACGTTCTCACAAGCCAACACACGCCGCGAACGTAGAACAAAATAAGATGAATTATCATCTATCTTGTTTTGAATACATGGAAAACGTAATGTTTTACCAACTTCAGAGCGTGTGAAGACCAAGACTTAAGTTGGCCATAACCCGCACAAAAACCATCTGTTTACCTTTTTGTATCAGTGACGACGCTAACCTTAGCAAACAATGCTGGCGCAACAGACGACACAAAACCCTAGCAAACAACGCTAACGTAACAGGTGACGCTACGTAACCTAAAGTCACCTGTTTTGAACCTAGCCTGCGTCATATTACGTATTTCAAGTCCTTTGGCCGGACTTTGCACGGACTGTTTGTAAGACGACCGTTCACGTTGCCAGGTCTATCGGCAGTTTGCAATAGCACTGCAATTACCACGAGTTCCTCAAGAGTCACTTCGAGAGCTGTGGACTTTTCAGAGAGCGATTCTTCTTCCAGTACAACCCACCATCACTCATACAACAACACCAGTGTTAGATACACATAAGTAAACTTTACGTTGACTACGTTACGCTTACTAAACGGTTCAGAGTTCCTTTTAAATTCTAAGTAAAAGGTTTGGGTGGATTTATTGCCTCATTAATCCCCACAACACCCGAATCAAATTAGGAATTTATTGCTCACTTCGAATGAATTAGCATCGTAAATGGGAAGGTAGCTCTTAAAGACTGGGTATGTGGGCTGTGTACAGAAGGTGTTGAGGAGGAGGAGGAAAAGGGAGAGGAGGAGGAAGAAGAAGGAGGAAGAGGAGAAGGAGTAGCAGGAGGAGGAGGAGGAGGAGGAGAACATAAAAGAAGAACTGTAAGAGACTGAGAGAAATGGCTATATTGAAAACATTTGTAGAAAGATAGAAATCCAAGACGTTAGCTTAAAGCTATGGCCAGTTACTGAACACTATCACAGCCAAACGCTCTTCCTCCTACTGCTCAGAACACACACGCGAGAGGCTCAGTGACTCAGAAGTTGTCTGTCGATCATGAGTATTTATATTTTGAGTCATGTTGAATTAAATCCTGAAACATGAAGTATACATTCGAGGCATTTAGATTTCATTTAGTGGTTCACTGAGACTTATAAAGAGTGTCTTTGTACAGTGAGAAAGAAGTCGCCAAAACGCCGTCCCTTAGTCTAAGTTACTCTTAAGACGTATCACATCGTTATACATTAGATGAACTGGCTATGCAGAATGACTGGTTTGGAAAAATAAAGATAGACAAAGATGAAGTATGTGTTTAGCAATTAACAGAATGATCTATCTTTCTGCCGGAGGCCCCGGGACTGGTTACTTGGGATCCTCAGTGTAGCTACCTCTTGCATCCTCCCGCCTCCCGGGACGCCCTAGGGAATTCGAGAGGAGGAGGGGGGTTAGAGAGGTAGGTAGGTCAAGCACGGTCATCAGTGTCACTTGTCATTAGTGTAAACAGTGGCCTGGAGTGCGGATGTAACACTGACCAATGTATGTTTGATTGGCTTTGGATACGGTGAAACACACACACACACACACACACACACACACTCACTAAAAACAAACGGGGTAAAGAGAGAGAGAGAGAGAGAGAGAGAGAGAGAGAGAGAGAGAGAGAGAGAGAGAGAGAGAGAGAGAGATGCACGAGTTCACTTCTATAAGGAGATAAACCGGTAGATGTCTTTTCTTCCGTGTTCAGACTGGATCAGAAATCACAGGCTTCGTCTCCGCCAACACACGCCGACCCAGCGAATTCCAGTATCACACAAAGAAAAAGAAAACGCAACACTCCACTAGGAAAACTACAACACGCCCAGAGACCCGTAGCTACACTTACAAACACTCCTATTTACGGTTTATCAAACGCGGAAATAATGTATCTACATTCTACATGCTCTCAGTGTGGTTGCTAAAATTCAGTATCCACGTTTTGGTCAAATTCCTGATTCTAATTCTACAACCTACACCAGAGAGAGGCTTGTGATCTGTTCTCTTCCTGTAGAACCAGATGAATTATAAGCAAAAAAAATTTGATCTAAGTGTCATGAATGCCTCCTATGTCATGGCTGAGCTGAAGGACTTTCAAAATAACCGCATTTCATTCGTATGTTTGGTCACCGGAAGCGTCTTCATCTGAAGGTAATGGCACTATGAGGCTTGCTGTGTTCTCTGCAACACCATAAGCTAATGTCTGGGAGTGTTCTTTCTCTGTGACGACACACGGAGATGTTCATGACGGAATTACGGAACACTGTTCGTCTGGGTGAGTCATAATCCGTTGTTCAGTTAGATCATGACACATCTTGGAAAGATTAAACAAAGAACACAGTGTTATGACCACAAGCACGACGGTACGACCCTTGAGCACGACGGCTCGACCCTTGAGCGCGACGGTACGACCCTTGAGCACGACGGTACGACCCTTGGGCACGACGGTACGACCCTTGGGCACGACGGTACGACCTCTGGGTAATAAGGGACAGGCCTTCCACCCTGGCCTTTGAAGGTTAACGTCATGCTCAAGGGCTGCTGCACCACGGTGGTGAAGGCTCGGATCCAGTTCAGTGTCTCTGTATATCCAATGGTCCTTGATTTGAAATTAACATACTAACAAAATCATTTTGGACTTTCCTTTATAATGAGGGGCTTTTTGCATATTTCTTCTTCACCCCTTTTGGTTCTGTACAAGACTTAGATTTCGAGAGCCATTTGCTTCTTCTCTTTGTACCTTTTTTCCCAGTGGGGGAAGTCTGTGGGTCCTACAGGAGGTCTGTTGCTGATGTCTTTCGTCTATGGAGAAAAAATGGCGGATCCATACCCCACTGGTCGCGTAATGTTTTGGGTGTTTTCTACAGGAAGCCACAAAACCCGACATTCTCTTTACCAAGGGAATAAACTCAGCAGACAAAGTTATGTTGAGGGATTTTATTTAATTCCGTGTAATCTAAGTGTTCAAACTTTAGCAGATATCAAAGATGAAACACACTTTGGCTTACTAAATATGCAACACGTTTTTTTTTCCTTTGAAAAGATGTCTGTAGCCCTGTGTTCTTCTGTTTCATCTGTTGACCGAATTCCTGGTGCTTGCTCAAGATCTTTTTTTTCTCTTCTTTTCGTTCCTCGCTCAGGTCAAGCGAGGAGCAAGTTTTTCTCTGTCTTCTGGCCCCCACCTCCTTACGGTGGTTCCCGAACTTGATTTGCGAAAGGTCTTGGGCAGCTTGTGGTTCCTCACATACAGCTGTTGGCGTTGGTTTTATTTACCCATTATTTTCTCCTCTTGGAACTCTAAATCAGCAGATGATCCTGCTGCTCAGGTGGCCAAGATGAGAACAAGGGTAATTACTACATACAGTAGGAGAGAGACCAATATAATTAGGTAATTACTATCTACAGATATATTTGTTTCCAAGATAATCCAGTATCATGCTTCATCATGCTTTCGCTGATAAGATTTGTAGCTTCAGC
The DNA here is from genome assembly GCA_032361385.1 of Panulirus guttatus. NCBI lineage: Eukaryota > Metazoa > Arthropoda > Malacostraca > Decapoda > Palinuridae > Panulirus > Panulirus guttatus. The sequence continues at coordinate 5,095 of JAUUDW010631108.1, forward strand.
GATTTTCTCCAGATACCTGGTATCTATGGAAACTGATAGCCTGTTATCATTTTCAATGGCTGTTGACTGGAGATGACGCTCTGAGGACATTCCTGGGCTGGTTCATACGGCGAACACCTCAGATGAGATCATGGTGAGGTTGTTCACCTTTGTGTCTCCCTAAATCACTCTCATGCGAACTCATCATTTGTAGTGAAGTCGTTGTCGTCCTCTCTCTCTCTCTCTCTCTCTCTCTCTCTCTCTCTCTCTCTCTCAAGACAACTGTGGTCTGCTTAGGTATCATGAACTGGTTCGAGAGTGTGAGCAAGACATGGCCAGAGGAGTCGGAGGCGGTGGATGGGGAGAAGCTTGGAGGGGAGAAGGATGGGGAGGAGGGAGTGAGAGGCCGGGGAGAGGAGCGGAGGAGGTCAGCGAAGGGGAGCTTGGAAGACAAAGGGGAGGGAGGAGGAAAAAGTGCACTTAAAATGAAGAGAAAGACGAAAAGTGTTGGGAAAACGTAAAGGAAGTTGGAGAAGAGAAAACGAGAGATGGGGAGGCAATAGCAGCAGCAGCAGCAGCAGAAGCAGAAGGGCGTCAGTTGCTCCCTTGGCAATTCTTGACCTCGAGTCGTTGACCGACGAAGCCTTTAAAGGACTTCTGGTTCAAAACAGCGGCAGGAAAATCACTGGATTCCTTAAGGATGCCGCAACGCTGAAGCCACGTGAGAAACCAGACAACATCTGTCGGATGGAATCCCACTTCAGATCTTCTTCCACGGCGTCTTTTGTCGGTGACGTCTACGTCAGTCATCACAAAAAAGACGCACCGCCTTTGCGATGCGTTAACGAGACGCGGGAAAGGTAATCCTGACTTTTAATCAGGTCCAGGTGACTACGTAATTACACGAGACTGCCACGTTTATCTGACCTCTCTCCAAAACAAGTTTGGCTTAACCAAGTTATGCTGTGATACCAAGGGTCGAGTGCGCTTTTCAGTGATGGTCCTGATAGGTGATGATACAGGATTATCTGCCGTTACGGACGTGGGAGTGACGCTGGATTCCTTAGGGCACTCCGCTGTCGCACAGGATAAAGAACATAAATGTAATCATAACAGCAATTTCATAATCTTAATTTGTGATTAGTTTTAAGATCTGGATTGTATCTAAGTTTCTCATTCCTACTTTCATTTTTTTTTTCTTTCTGATATATATTCACACCCAAGCAGCTTCTATCCCTGACCGAGTTGATTGCACCCGTGTGACCTAAGCTTAAGCAGTCCAGTATAACGAACCTAACCTTTCTGAGGTTTCTCGCCGCGTATGAAAAAAAGATTTATAATCACAAACGGGTCTGTGTGACCACCAGAAGAATAACGCGTTGAGATCATCTCTGGCGGTCTCTGTCGTGTTCAATAAAACGGCAGTAGGGAATCGTTCTGGTCAGTTGAACGCCATTAGATCCATCTTTTGAATATATCAATATGAATGTATCATCACTCTGCTCTGCCTCTGGAGTAGCCATACCAGCTAATCTAACTCAGGTTCAGCTGCCGGTCTCTGAAGCAACGGTGTACTACACAGGCTCCATACGAGCTTCAGCAGGTAGGTAGCACCTGTTCACAGCTGACCTGCAGAGAAGACCATGTCCCCTCACTGGCGCGATGTATAACTGTGAAGCTTTTTTGTCCAGCCAGTTCAGATCTATTCACGTCGAAATGATTATTTGATACGTTCAAATACAGAGGGTTGACACTGCATGACTATGGACCAACAGGAATTGGCATCTTTGCAGGATTTTTCAAAACCGGTAAATGATTCACGAAAGACGTCACTGATTCTATCAGCAGCGTCGATGGTGACGACGCGGAGATGAAGAAGGGGAAGAAGAAGAAGAGGAAATCACTCGACAGACAAGGAAAAAGTGAATCTAGACTTTAGGGAAGGGTAAGAGAACCTTAAGTAAAGGAAAAGGTGGAAAGGTAAGTACAAGGATGGGAGAGGAGAGAGAGAGAGAGAGAGAGAGAGAGAGAGAGAGAGAGAGGGGTGGGGGAATGTCCAAATACAAGAGCCCGTTTATCTTTAACTCCATCTTGTCTGAATGTTATCTTCAGGAAGAAGAAGTGATCACGGTCGAATAAGCACAAGATAATCATCGTTGCAAATTACGTGCGGAGCGAAATAGCAATAGGTGGACGTCTGCGACCTCACGCAATTCCGAGGTTCGTCATCTGGACTAACAATCGACTTGGAAGGTGTTAGATAAGGTCTCTTCACCTCAGGTATTCGTGTACCTTTGCATGAGAGACGGCGCAAGCTAGCAAACGTACCTGTGCGTGTGGAGTGCGCTTCTTAAGCACAGCCTGTGTGACCGGGTACCGATGTAAGGCATTACCCCGACCGTTCCAATAAATCTTGACCAACACGCCGCTGACCTTCCTTATGGGGAATGGCCTCAGCGATCGTTGACCTTTTGACCTCTCCCAGCACCGGGGATGCGCTTCTGAATCTCAATATCTACTGATTAACCGTTAATGAACGCTAACGATAGTTGACAATACACATGTTAAGACGGAAGCGTTCTTAGGAAAATACAGTTTCGATCTTATTCGCTGAATGTGTGAGATGATCTTTACCCACTTGTAATGTATTGAATTCTTGCAGTATTGCGAGTCACAGAAACCCACGGGGATTACATACCTGTCGAAGCTATGGCTACTGAAATGACACCTCCGGTTCCTTGGTATGTAGCAAGACAACACTTTACTTTCTTAATACAATATCTAATGACGAAAGACCCATGTAGACTCACGGAGTTATCACCTTAATAACAGTTATCACAAGCCAGTTATACAATGAATGACGTTATCATAGAACGTCTCTCTCTATAATATCGTCGTCACTAATTACAGTTATCACGTCTCTATAACTGTAATCTAGTGCTAATTATCGCAGGTATTTAGGTAATTAAGTAGCGTGTCTCACAAAAATTCGTGCTTCTGTCTCTTCTTGTCTGACATACTGCACTGATTAATGTACCTGATTTTAGATAATTCATCAACTGAAGTCGCTACTATAATGGTCCCAGTGTAGGACGCATTTACAATTAATCACCAGTTCCTTTAAAAGCTGTACGAGATAATTATAGGAACATTGATTGGTCGTAACCAGTGAGGCGAGACGCTTGAACAAACTCGACCTAACTTAATCTAACCCAATCAAACCTAACCTAATCTAATCTAAGCTGAGCTAACCTTAGCCAACCCTAGCTGAATCAGGCTGACAAAACTTTTTCTATACATAACAAGCATATATGTATGCATACCCAGAATAAAATGTACTTCGATACGTGTCTAAATAAATGCATACGATTTACAAGTATATTCATACCTATACATAGATATATACATGTGTTACCGGACTCCGCTCGACCGCCCGAGGTTACACTGCTCATGAAAATTCACTTTGGCGAGGCTGCATCACTCCAAAGGAGTCTACATTTTCCTGCCACTGTAGGAAGCAGAGCAGCCCTGGGCTACAGGAACTTTTAGAAAGGTCCTGAGTAACAGCAGCTGGGAGCCTTTCACAGAAACTGGTCGTGGGGGTGATTACTGTCGTGAGGTAATCAAATATAAATAAAAATATACGAAGATGATTAATGTTTAGAAAGTGATAGTAGAAATATTCAGCTATCTAAACAACATTTCCCTTTAGCTGGACGATTAAAAAAACAACAAAGTGAAAGCCAGACAGCTTGTTCGTCACGAACTGCTCGTTAGTTACTGCTCTAAAGACTAGAAATGTTTATATACCGGTTTTAAGAACATCCTTATAAACACAAAGTATGTTACAGATGGTATTACCATCACAACTTCGTTAATTCCATCAACCTGGAAATCTAAAGGTGGTTTATTGGTGTTCTAAAACCAGGCTATAAGACGCTAATTGCAATCAAACGCCTTCACTTTACTAGTCAATAATCAAGTAAAAGTTATCAGTTATCTTGAACTGAGGCAATGGATAACGCTGCAAAATTTTGGTTATCTATATCATTTATTAGGATTTAGGAAGCTATAAGATGTGCGTGTGTGTGTGTGTGTGTGTGGATAGGGAGAAATACATGGTGTTGGAGACACTCCTATCTCCCCACTCCCTCATCTCTCCCCGCTCCACCATTCACTTAATCCCACTCCCTCCCCTTTCCTTCAATCTCCTCCTCCCTCCCCCTTGCTAAGCGGTTCAGGTCATCACTGGGTGACCCCCAGCATAGCTGCAGGTCATCCCAGATCCCAAGCTCAATCACATCCCAAACGGGAACTGACCCCTGCATCAATAAAGGATAAGACACCATTTCTCATACGTTTCTCACTTTACTGATTAGTCCTACGGAACCCCATGAATCCTGTACGACACCACAAATCCTGCAAATGAGCCTTATGACCTTGAATACAGATAGTCACCAACACGTGAATGGTACACGTGATATTAGTTCATGGCAAAGAAAAAAAGTGCCTTCATACTCTAGTTGGCCACATTTACACTGTTTGACCTCAGAAAGCACATGACACCTCTGCTAGGTCAAAGGTCATACTCCGAACCGATTTTGAACTTGCTGACGTAAGCCAAAACTCAGCTGTGGTGAGCAAACAAAGACGGACAGGAAGAGGACAAAGTGAAACATAAACAGTAGACAGAAGTATAGACAAACAGGCAGACGGAAGGGAAGACAAAAAACACAGAGCGGCAACTCAAGTAGACAGTGACGTCTTTAGAACACCCCACATACTTACTAATATCAAGGAACATGTACACAAACTACATCCAGTACACGCACTGACTACAGATGTACACAGTAGCCACAAACACTTCGGGAACTAAACACAAAGAACATGCTCACCACAAACCACGGAGAGAATACCCACGCCGGGGTCAAACAGTCCCAGCTAATGCCACAGAATTATCTCGAGAGGAGGAAAAAAAAGCATTCTGATCTACAAGTCTTGCCGAGTCTACTTTCTACTCTCAACTTTCCTTAGAGAAAACAGAAAACCTGTGAACGGAATAAGAGACAGGACTAATTATCCATTAATTACCTATTGTGCTGTAGAAGACATAATTATCAAAATAATCTTCTTGCATATCATCGCCCTCCCCAACACTGTGGCTTTCCAAGCCAGGCTTCTCACTGCATGAATGGTACTGCTAAATGTACCTAGAGAAAGCTGAATTACCGCGTAACGTGCGCTATGTTATGTGCAACACGCGGTCAGGAATAGTCTGTCTGACCAGTCTAACGCTATGAGTTGAACGATGAAATCTACATCGTTGTGTTTGACCGACATACTGAATATATACCGATTATGTATTTAAGTATTCATGTTCCTTCCCCGTATACATACATACACCATACACGAGTATATATAGAGGTTCCCGGACTTCCCTTGCAAGAGGGAAGTCACCTTCGAAGAGACTGTATCATTGTCATTGGATGCAAAAAGGTACAGCGTCGTCGTAGATCTTATATGTATGTATAAGATATATCTATAAGTATACTACTAATCATATAACACAACCATACCCGTCAAAATCAGCATTACAACCCTGCATATACGTAGGAAACTGTTCACTATATTACAAATCATAATACAAACACTGAAAAAACCTGGTTCTCAAATCACTCGCCAGACGTATTATTCGCTAGTCATAGTACTCGCTGGGTATTATACGCCACCCATGTTGATCGCCACACAAATTGCTCGCCTGTTATAAATAGCACAAGTATCGGGACATCATCTGGGCCGGGAGAGGCAGAAAATACTATGAACACCCGAGTTTATGAAGGTCGGAAATCCATTTAGCAGCCGACGAGGACCTGGCAATCTGGTTTTTGCGCCATACATTAAGCTTGATTCAGGTTGACGTGCCGTGGATGAGGAGAAGCGGCCCGTGAAATTTAGCAAGAGGGAACAGGGGGGCTTCGAATCTCTCTCTGTCTATCGCTGTTTAAGGGCTCGGTGGATAGTGGCGATAGTGGTAGTGGTGGTGGAAGAAATATTGGTAGTAATATTGGGTGATGACGGCCGGTGACGGAAGAGTGTTGGACGGGAGTTGGCCGCGAGTGGATGATTTTACTCGGATGGTTGGGGACCATGTTGTGACGCCGTAACACCGAGGAGTGCGTCACTGCCAGGCGTTCTACGTACGAATGTAAGATCGGTTG